>JABXJD010000388.1:175000-182500 GCA_013375575.1 Percina caprodes
CATTGGTCAACCCCGTCCAGCTGTGTTCTGATTGGATGACTCACGTGGATGATGTTTCGGACGTTCACAGTGGTCAGGTTGTGCTGTTTGGACTTGGTCTCCAGTGATTGGTCGAGCTGCCTGTCAATCTCCACCTCTGGCCCCGCCCCCTCCTCCTCACTCTCTGAGGCCCCGCCCCTTCCATCCTCCTTCTTCTTCCTCTTCGCTCTCCTCCTCATCCTCACATCCTGCTGACTGTCCTCTGACACACACACACACACACACACACACACACACACACACACAGACAATTACTATTGTTTGTGTGTAACCTGTCGTCTGTCTGTCTGTCTGTCTCTGACCTGTCTGTCTGTCTCTAACCTGTCTGTCTCTGACCTGTCTGTCTCTAACCTGTCTGTCGTCTGTCTGTCTGTCTGTCTCTGACCTGTCTGTCTCTAACCTGTCTGTCTGTCTCTGACCTGTCTGTCTGTCTCTAACCTGTCTGTCTGTCTCTGACCTGTCTGTCTGTCTCTAACCTGTCTGTCTGTCTCTAACCTGTCTGTCTATCTCTGACCTGTCTGTCTGTCTCTGACCTGTCTGTCTCTGACCTGTCTGTCTGTCTCTAACCTGTCTGTCTCTGACCTGTCTGTCTCTAACCTGTCTGTCTCTGACCTGTCTGTCTGTCTCTAACCTGTCTGTCTGTCTCTAACCTGTCTGTCTGTCTCTGACCTGTCTGTCTGTCTCTAACCTGTCTGTCTGTCTCTGACCTGTCTGTCTCTGACCTGTCTGTCTGTCTCTGACCTGTCTGTCTCTGACCTGTCTGTCTGTCTCTAACCTGTCTGTCTCTGACCTGTCTGTCTCTAACCTGTCTGTCTCTGACCTGTCTGTCTGTCTCTAACCTGTCTGTCTGTCTCTGACCTGTCTGTCTCTGACCTGTCTGTCTGTCTCTGACCTGTCTGTCTCTAACCTGTCTGTCTCTGACCTGTCTGTCTCTGACCTGTCTGTCTGTCTCTGACCTGTCTGTCTCTAACCTGTCTGTCTGTCTCTAACCTGTCTGTCTCTGACCTGTCTGTCTCTGACCTGTCTGTCTCTGACCTGTCTGTCTGTCTCTAACCTGTCTGTCTGTCTCTAACCTGTCTGTCTGTCTCTGACCTGTCTGTCTCTGACCTGTCTGTCTGTCTCTAACCTGTTTGTCTGTCTCTGACCTGTCTGTCTGTCTCTGACCTGTCTGTCTGTCTCTGACCTGTCTGTCTGTCTCTGACCTGTCTGTCTGTCTCTAACCTGTCTGTCTCTAACCTGTCTGTCTCTAACCTGTCTGTCTCTAACCTGTCTGTCTCTAACCTGTCTGTCTGTCTCTGACCTGTCTGTCTCTCTGGTTATTACCCATGGTGATGATGAGGCTGGAGTCTGTATCTTCCTCCACCAGCAGGATCTCCTCCTCTTCCTCCTCTGGAGCTCCGCCCCCGGCAGGCGGCGCCAGCAGCAAAGCATCATGGGAGCGTGGCGGTCGGGGGCTGAGTCTGAGACGTTTAGAGACCGGGTTCATTCTGGACCCACATGACCTCTGGAACGATGACATCATCACACCTGACGTTATGACATCATCACACCTGACGTTATGACATCATCACACCTGACGTTATGACATCATCACACCTGACGTTATGACATCATCACACCTGACGTTATGACATCATCACACCTGACGTTATGACATCATCACACCTGACGTCGTGTGTGTGTGTTATCAGCTAGCTCCAGCTAGCTGCTGTTAGCTCCAGCTAGCTCCAGCTAGCTGCTGTTAGCTCCAGCTAGCTCCAGCTAGCTGCTGTTAGCTCCAGCTAGCTGCTGTTAGCTCCAGCTAGCTGCTGTTAGCCGGGTGGGCTCCAGCTATGAGACACCAACAGACTCTAGTATCCAGTAACAAGATGGCGGACTGGATTAAAACCAACACGCGCCTTCTGGGTGAAAGTATTAAAATAACATTATCATGTATGCCTAGGTTTAGCGTCATTTAGCGTCATTTCCGGCCGTAGCTGTATCCCTTCTAGCCACATGCTAACATCTAACCAGCGGCTAGCTGACGTTACGTACCTACCGACAGACGGACTACAGACGGTGTTCTGGTGTCCGGTGTCCCCGTGTCCCGGTCTCCGGTCCAACACTCGCACTAACGGTCCAGGCACGGGTCGCTTTAACCCGGTTTAAGACGCTAAACTCGGTCACAGCAGAGACAAACTTACCCGCCACAACCACAACAACGAGACGCTTCCGCGAAAACCTACACTTCCGGCTGTGCGTCATCACGTAATTGTTACGTTGCAACGTCTTGACTCTGAAGAAGTCTTTATTTTATCTTTTATTTATTGAGTTATATTACGTCCATTCTATAATCTATGCTCATGAACTGGGATGTGTGACTGTGGCTAAAGTGAATATTAAATAAAAGTTAAATTAAAAAAATACCTTCACTTAATTAGCTGGACTGCAAACAGCTGTTAGTGTCTCGCGCCCCCTGCTGTCCCGGAGACAGAAACACAACAACAATGAACCTTTAACTACAGTAATTCTATTCATTGGTTATTTTATCAACCTTTAATAATCTTTATCTCAGAAACAGCCCAAACCCACCAGACTCCATGTAAATAATCACTACTTTTAGTGTGTATAACAAAACTTTATTAAAACATTAAGTAAAAAAAATAAATACAACAAATCGGAGCAGGTCGTTTCCAGGCTGTGACATCACAGCGGTGACGTCATAAGGGGCGTGCCCCCCGGGCGGCGGGGCTCAGCGCCTTCAGAGCAGCTGCTGGTCTCTTCAGCTCCCTCATCACCTGCAGACCGAAGGCTCTGACTGGACGCAGACCGACCCGGGACCGGCCCGGGGGGGCCGGGGGTGTGCACGGGTCCTGCAGGGAGGGGACAAGTTCAGGAAGAAAGTTGTGTAAAAAGCAACACGTAGACTATATTATTTACACTATTTTATTTGTATATGTTACCCGGGGCGTGGTCGGTGGGGGGGCGCGGTCCTGCAGGTCTCCGGCCCCTCCCGGGGTACCCCGGTGGAACAGGGACTCCCGCCTCCGCGTGCAGGGGCTCGCGGCCAGCACGGCCCCGAAGCCGTATGGCGCGGTCACCTTGTCCACGTGCGGCAGCGACATGGCGGCGCGCGTGGACAGGTCCGTGTCCGCGGCCGCCGCCTCCCGGGGGGTTCGGACCCCCGGCTTGTGGAGAAGGACGCGCGGACACGCCGACGCTTCAGCCGGGGGGCTCCCCGCCGTCCCGGCGTCCTCCTCGGGGTCCGACAGCAGCCGGGTCCGGTCCGGGGAGCGGGGCCGCGGGGACGCGCACCGCGGACTGCGGGACGGGATGATGAAGCGCGGGATCTTCTGAGGGGTCAGAACCAGAGTGCGCAGACACGAGCCGGGTTTCAGCGCCGACATGATGGAGGGGGAGGGGGCAGTAAGGACTCTGATTAAATCTGTGGGGAAAAAAACAATAAACTCATGTTTACATAAAAGTAGTGATTATTAACATGGAGTCTGGTGGAGATATACTGCTCTATACACACTAAAAGTAGTGATTATTTACATGGAGTCTGGTGGAGATATGCTGCTCTATACACACTAAAAGTAGTGATTATTAACATGGAGTCTGGTGGAGATATGCTGCTCTATACACACTAAAAGTAGTGATTATTAACATGGAGTCTGGTGGAGATATGCTGCTCTATACACGCTAAAAGTAGTGATTATTTACATGGAGTCTGGTGGAGATATGCTGCTCTATACACACTAAAAGTAGTGATTATTTACATGGAGTCTGGTGGAGATATGCTGCTCTATACACGCTAAAAGTAGTGATTATTTACATGGAGTCTGGTGGAGATATGCTGCTCTATACACGCTAAAAGTAGTGATTATTTACATGGAGTCTGGTGGAGATATGCTGCTCTATACATGCTAAAAGTAGTGATTATTTACATGGAGTCTGGTGGAGATATGCTGCTCTATACACACTAAAAGTAGTGATTATTTACATGGAGTCTGGTGGAGATATGCTGCTCTATACACACTAAAAGTAGTGATTATTTACATGGAGTCTGGTGGGTTTGGTGATGGTGATTTCTGTTTCATGTTAAACTAAAAGGATCTTCCTCTTTAACTAAGAGGTCTATCTCTGTAGGGATCCATCCCATAATGTTGTCACACACTGAAAATAATCTGCCGCCCCCCCCTCCCTCCCGACCAGGCAGAACAGAACCTAAGACCACTTTACCTTGAGGAGCAGAGTCGAGATCTTCTTCCCTCGTTACGCTCCACTAGCTGAACGCTGCTTTAGCACAGCTCTGCAGCTGCAGCCAATCAGAGCTCCTCTCTGCAGCTGCAGCCAATCAGAGCTCCTCTCTGCAGCTGCAGCCAATCAGAGCTCCTCTCTGCAGCCAATCAGAGCTCCTCTCTGCAGCGGCTGCATTTATTCATGAGGAAAGGAAACAGGAGGTGGTGATAATGCTCCGAATGGTTGTCTCCATTAGAAGAAGATGAAGGAGACGAGGAAGAAAGAAAGAGACGAGGAGGAAGGAGACGAGGAAGCAGGAGGAAGAGGAAGGAGACGAGGAAGAAAGAGGGGAAGAGGAAGGAGGAGAAGAGGAAGAAGAGGAAGAAACAGAGGAAGAGGAAGGAGAAGAAGAAAAAAGAGAGGAAGAAGAAGAGGAAGAAGAAGAGGAAGAAAGAGAGGAAGGAGAAGAGGAAGAAAGAGGAGGAAGGAGGAGAAGAGGAAGAAAGAGAGGAAGAGGAAAAGAGGAAGAAGAGGAAGAAGAAGAGTATCAGGCGTGTTGTAGTTTTCAGAAAACTTTAAAATGTAAATGTTCTTTAATATTTAATTACATTGACAATTTCTTTCTGTCTGTCTGTCTGTCTGTCTGTAGCTGACACTGGATGTCTGTCTGTCTGTCTGTCTGTAGCTGACACTGGATGTGTGTACTGTTGCTAGGTAGTTTCCGTTTGACGTATTACTGTAATTACGCCAACGGACGAGAGAATAACGAGCGGTTAGTTTAACTCTACAGCTGTTTCCACGGCGTCGTATCACCATAAGGAGTAAAGGTGACCAGGGTAGTTATACTGTGTGTGTCTGTCTGTGTGTCTGTCTGTCTGTCTCTGTCTGTCTGTGTGTCTGTCTGTCTGTCTGTCTCTGTGTCTGTCTGTCTGTGTGTGTCTGTCTGTGTCTCTGTGTCTCTGTCTGTCTGTCTCTGTCTGTCTGTGTGTGTCTGTCTGTCTCTGTGTCTCTGTCTGTGTCTGTCTGTCTGTGTGTCTGTCTCTCTGTGTGTGTCTGTCTGTGTGTGTCTGTCTGTGTGTCTGTCTGTGTGTCTGTGTCTGTCTGTCTGTGTGTCTGTGTCTGTCTGTCTGTCTGTGTGTGTCTGTCTGTGTGTGTCTGTCTGTGTGTCTGTCTGTCTCTGTCTGTTTTTGATATTATTCATTTTTCACCTTAAAAAAACATTGATTCCTGTTAAAGTGTCTGACAGTTATATTAACGTCTATATAGCCTATAAGTACTGCGCGCACACACACACACACACACACACACACACACACACACACACACACACACACACACACACACACACACACACACACACACACACACACACACACACTGGGGTTAGGGATCCATCCCATAATGTTGTCAGACATGAACAATGTGCCCCCCCCCCCAACAGACGAGGCCATCCTGAACCCAACATCAGATTTTATATGAAGAATTTGTTCCACATGATGAACAGATGAGCTTTTACTGCAGCGAGACAAACAGGAAGGAGCTGCTGCAATCAGCAGGAAGTCAGGATCCTCCACAATAAAAGTACGTTCTATTTTCTCAAGAAGTCAGGATCCTCCACAATAAAGGCACGTTCCATTCTATCAGGAAGTCAGGATCCTCCACAATAAAGGTACATTCCATTTTATCAGGAAGTCAAGATCCTCCACAATAAAGGTACGTTCCATTTTATCAGGAAGTCGGAAACCGGACCGCTGAGATGCTTTTATTCCTATTAAATACTACAACTGGGCCTCTAATCTACCTGTCTGTCTCTCTGTCTGTTTGTCTACCTGTTTGTCCTTTCAGTCTGTCTGTCTGTGTCTCTCTCTCTGCCTGTCTGTCTGTCTGTCTCTCCTCTGTCTCTGTCTGTGTCTCTCTCTCTGCCTGTCTGTCTCTCCTCTGTCTCTGTCTTTGTCTCTGTCTGCCTGTCCTCTCTCTGCCTGTCTGTCTGTCTGTGTCTCTCTCTCTGTCTGCCTGCCTGTCTGTCTCTCCTCTGTCTCTGTCTATCTGTCTTTGTCTCTCTCTGCCTGTCTGTCTGTCTGTCTGACATTGAATCAGGAGTATGTCAATATGTAGCCGTAGCTAAAATGAACCCCCATCCCATCCCCCCCATCATCATCATCATCATCATCATCATCATCATCATGTATTAAAATCAGTCTGTAGGTTCCCAAAAGTTTGTGGTTTCCTCCTGAAAAAGTGCATTGTGGGAAGCCACGCGGTGACTTCTGTCCCATCTCCATGGAAACGGCGAGTCTCGTCCTGTGGAAGTCAGTTCGCCGCTCGGATTTAAAACAGTCTGCGGCGTCCCAAGCCCCGCCCCTCCCGCGGCGGTCAGTGCGTGTCATTGGGAGGGGGCGGGCCTACCCGGGGCCAGAACGGGGTCGGAGCGGCTGATTGGCTGACGGTCTCCGTGGTCAAATCAGTCGCTGTCAGAGCCGACGGCGGACGAGCCTTTCCTCTTCCTCTTCGGAGCTTTGGGCTTCGAGTCTTCCTCCTCCTGAAACAGAGACGCCATGTTAATAACCGGGACTCTACCTGCCAGACCAGGACTCTACCCGCCAGACCAGGACTCTACCCGCCAGACCAGGACTCTACCCACCAGACTCCATGTAAATAATCACTACTTTTAGTGTGTATAGAGCAGCATATCTCCACCAGACTCCATGTTAATAATCACTACTTTTAGTGTGTATAGAGCAGCATATCTCCACCAGACTCCATGTAAATAATCACTACTTTTAGTGTGTATAGAGCAGCATATCTCCACCAGACTCCATGTAAATAATCACTACTTTTAGTGTGTATAGAGCAGCATATCTCCACCAGACTCCATGTAAATAATCACTACTTTTAGCGTGTATAGAGCAGCATATCTCCACCAGACTCCATGTAAATAATCACTACTTTTAGCGTGTATAGAGCAGCATATCTCCACCAGACTCCATGTAAATAATCACTACTTTTAGCATGTATAGAGCAGCATATCTCCACCAGACTCCATGTAAATAATCACTACTTTTAGTGTGTATAGAGCAGCATATCTCCACCAGACTCCATGTAAATAATCACTACTTTTAGTGTGTATAGAGCAGCATATCTCCACCAGACTCCATGTAAATAATCACTACTTTTAGCGTGTATAGAGCAGCATATCTCCACCAGACTCCATGTAAATAATCACTACTTTTAGTGTGTATA
>JABXJD010000388.1:187500-197500 GCA_013375575.1 Percina caprodes
ACGGAGACACACACACACAAACACGGAGACACACACACAAACACGGAGACACACACACACACAGAGACACGCACACACACAGACGCACACACACAGACGCACACACACACACACACAGACGCACACACACACACACAGACGCACAGGGATGGAGACACACACACACACAAACGGACACACAAACAGGGATGGAAACACACACACACACACACACACTTTAATATCAGGGTTTAACATCACCTGGCCTTCAGGTAGTACAGCAGGTGGTGTGTGTGTGGGAGGGGGGTCTGGGGGTCCTACCTGGCCTTCAGGTAGTACAGCCGGTGTGGGGGTCTGTGTGTGTGGGGGGGTCTGAGGGTCCTACCTGGCCTTCAGGTAGTACAGCAGGTGTGGGGGTCTGTGTGTGTGGGGGGGTCTGAGGGTCCTACCTGGCCTTCAGGTAGTACAGCAGGTGTGGGGGTCTGAGGGGGTCTGGGGGTCCTACCCGGCCTTCAGGTAGTACAGCCGGTGAGGGGGTCTGTGTGTGTGTGTGTGGGGGGGGGGGTCTGAGGGTCCTACCTGGCCTTCAGGTAGTACAGCAGGTGTGGGGGTCTGTGTGTGTGTGGGGGGGGGGGTCTGAGGGGGTCTGGGGGTCCTACCTGGCCTTCAGGTAGTACAGCAGGTGGTAGCCGACCTTCGGCTGCTTCTGGTAGAACTCGGCCAACATGTCGAGCAGGACGGAGAAGCCGCTGTTATCCTCCTGCATCTGGACCAGGTTCCTGAAGATCAGGCAGACCGGCTTAGACACAGACTCCTCCAGGGACCTGGCAGACAGAGAGACAGACAGGCAGGGAGACAGACAAGCAGGGAGACAGACAGGCAAGGAGACAGACAGGCAGGGAGGGAGACAGGGAGACAGACAGGCAGGTAGGGAGCGAGCAGACAGACAAGCAGACAGACAGGCAGACAGAGACAGGCAGGCAGGCAGAGAGACAGACAGACAGAAAGACAGGCAGAGGGATAGGCAGACAGACAGACAGACAGACAGGCAGGGAGACAGACAGGCAGGGAGGGAGCGAGCAGACAGACAGGCAGACAGACAGAGGGAGACAGAGACAGACAGAGACAGGCAGACAGACAGGCAGGCAGAGAGAGACAGACAGACAGAGACAGACAGACAGACAGAGACAGACAGACAGACAGAGAGACAGACAGACAGAGAGACAGACAGACAGAGAGACAGACAGGCAGGCAGACAGTTATTTTATCCCCTTGAAAACATGTTGAAGCTGAACACTGAATATGAAAATAACATCATGATGGTTATGGTAATGTATGTCGTTATGGTGATGTGTGTTGTGTTGTTATGGTGATGTGTGTTGTTATGGTGATGTGTGTTGTTATGGTGATGTGTGTTGTTATGGTGATGCGTGTTGTGTTGTTATGGTGATGCGTGTTGTGTTGTTATGGTGATGTGTGTTGTTATGGTGATGGTTGTTGTTAATGGTGATGGTTGTCGTTATGGTGATGTGTGTCGTTATGGTGATGTGTGTCGTTATGGTGATGTGTGTCGTTATGGTGATGGTTGTTGTTATGGTGATGGTTGTTGCTAAGCGAGTCTTACTCCTCGGTGATGTCGTCCGGCAGCACATCTCCTCTGAAGTGATCTTTGAACAGTTCAGCCAGACAGGAAGCCAGAGCAGACATCTGCTCCGAGTCAAAGTCCTCCTGCAGCGGACACACACACACACACACACACACACACACACACACACACACACACACACACACACACACACACACACACACACACACACAGACAGACAGACAGACAGACAGACAGACAGACAGACACACACACACACACACACACACACACACACACACACAGACAGACAGACAGACAGACAGACAGACAGACAGACAGACAGGTGTTTTTTCATTCAGTATCATTTAATTCAGTTAAAACATGTGGATGAAACAGAGCTAGAAATACAGTCTAACCCAGTAGTGTTAGTACTCATATTATTAGTACTCAAAGTAGTCATAGTATTAGTACTCATAATTTTAGTACTCATGGTATTCATAGTATTCGTACTAGTACACGAAGATGAAAGGAAACTCACCTCCATGATCAGATCTACGACTTCCTGCATCACTTCACACTGAGTCTCTGTGTCACTGGGGAGATATTATTATTATTATTATTATTATTATTATTATTATTATTATTATTATTATTATATTTCTCTCAAAATATTTTACTTTTTCTCAAAAATATTCTACTATTTTCTAACAATATTCTAACTTTTATTTCTAAATATTCAGTCTGCACCTTGTTTTCTGCAGCTGCTGGACTTTCTCCTTCATGGTGTCGTCTAATTGGTCGAGCCAGGGTGTGATGTCAGCGGGCTCCTCCACCACGGCCTCTTTGATTGGATGGAACCGGAACTCCCTCTTCTTTCCTGTATAGTGATTGGCCGAGAGACGTCGTACTTAGAGCTGAACTGTGTTTTAACTCTAGGTTATTATGGTCTGTTCCTGCTCGTTACCTTTGTTGTTGACCTCCTCTTCGTCGTCGCTGAAGGCGGCCTCCGTGTTGTCATAGCAACCTTCCTCCTTGTCCAACACGTGGTTGTCCATCTCCATGGAAACGGACTCCTCCATTTTGACTTCAGGATTAAAAAGTGTCCGGAAATCAGAAAAATCAAATTACTCCTGTTTATATGTGTGTGTGTCTGTCTGTGTGTGTGTGTGTGTGTGTGTGTGTGTGTGTGTGTGTGTGTGTGTACCTTCGGTTGGGGGGGAGGGCGAGCTGCAGAACTCGGGGAATCTCTCTCTGAGCATCGATCGAAGCTCTCGGTCCAACTTCGGATTATCAAACAGTGGAGCGAGGTGACTGAGAGACACGATCAATAATCAATCAGTACCACACTAAAAGTAGTGATTATTTACATGGAGTCTGGTGGAGATATGCTGCTCTATACACACTAAAAGTAGTGATTATTTACATGGAGTCTGGTGGAGATATGCTGCTCTATACACACTAAAAGTAGTGATTATTTACATGGAGTCTGGTGGAGATATGCTGCTCTATACACACTAAAAGTAGTGATTATTTACATGGAGTCTGGTGGAGATATGCTGCTCTATACACACTAAAAGTAGTGATTATTTACATGGAGTCTGGTGGAGATATGCTGCTCTATACATGCTAAAAGTAGTGATTATTTACATGGAGTCTGGTGGAGATATGCTGCTCTATACACACTAAAAGTAGTGATTATTTACATGGAGTCTGGTGGAGATGTGCTGCTCTATACACACTAAAAGTAGTGATTATTTACATGGAGTCTGGTGGAGATATGCTGCTCTATACACGCTAAAAGTAGTGATTATTTACATGGAGTCTGGTGGAGATATGCTGCTCTATACACACTAAAAGTAGTGATTATTTACATGGAGTCTGGTGGAGATATGCTGCTCTATACACACTAAAAGTAGTGATTATTAACATGGAGTCTGGTGGAGATATGCTGCTCTATACACACTAAAAGTAGTGATTATTTACATGGAGTCTGGTGGGTTTGGTGATTTCAGCTACAGATGTTTCTGAATGTTTAAGTAACACATAACTGATCTTGCATGCCTGTGTGTGTGTGTGTGTGTGTGTGTGTGTGTGTGTGTGTGTGTGTGTGTCTTACGCCAGCACTCTCTTCTCCATGATGAAGGTGAGCGAGTTGAAGACGCCCTGACGGACCTGAGACTCCAGCGGAGGGAAGAAGTGAGGGATGATCTGAGGAGGAAGGAAACAAGGGAAGGAAACAAAGAAGGTAAAAACAGAAGCAAACGAGGAAGGAAACAGGGAAAGATTAGTTATTTAATTCTTTTCAGTTCAGTTTCTTATGGAAGGGTCTGTTTGTCTGTCTGTGTGCGCATGTGTGTCTGTGTGTTTCTGTCTGTGTGTCTGTGTGTGTGTGTGTGTGTGTGTGTGTGCGTGTGCCTGTGTCTCTGTGTGTGTGTGTGTCTCTGTGTGTGCGTGTGTCTGTGTGTGCGCGTGTGTGTGTGTGTCTGTGTGTGCCTGTGTGTGTGTGTCTCTGTGTGTGCGTGTGTCTGTGTGTGCCTGTGTGTGTGTGTCTCTGTGTGTGTGTGTGTGTGTGTGTGTGTGTTACCCTGCACATGAAGTCCAGCAGCGTGGCGGTGATGGCAGGATGAGGCTTCATGGAGTGATGCATCACGAGGATGGCCGGCTCTGAAAACATCAACAACGCCATGGTTACTATGGTCACCGGACAGTCACCGGACAGTCACTATGCTCACCGGACGGTTACTATGGTCACCGGACAGTCACTATGGTCACTGGACATTGACTATAGTCACCGTACGGTTACTATGGTCACCGTACATAGACTATAGTCACCGTACATAGACTATACTCACCGGACGTTACTATGGTCACCGTACATAGACTATAGTCACCGGACGGTTACTATGGTCACCGTACATAGACTATGGTTACCGGACGGTTACTATGGTCACCGTACATAGACTATGGTCACCGGACGGTTACTATGGTCACCGTACATAGACTATGGTCACCGTACGGTTACTATGGTCACCGTACATAGACTATAGTCACCGGACGTTACTATGGTCACCGTACGGTTACTATGTTCACCGTACATAGACTATAGTCACCGGACGGTTACTATAGTCACCGGACGATTACTATGGTCACCGGACGGTTACTATGGTCACCGTACATAGACTATAGTCACCGGACGGTTACTATGGTCACCGTACATAGACTATAGTCACCGGACATTACTATGGTCACCGTACGGTTACTATGGTCACCATACGGTTACTATGGTCACCGTACATAGACTATAGTCACCGGACGGTTACTATGGTCACCGTACATAGACTATAGTCACCGGACGTTACTATGGTCACCGTACATAGACTATGGTCACCGTACATAGACTATGGTCACCTATGGCCCAATGGTTAGCACTGTACAGCCTGGTGTGTGTCGGCACGTGTATGTGTGTGTGTGTGTTTTTTTGTGTCACCTATGTTCATGATGCTGTCTTTCTCAGGGTTGAAGAACAGCCAATCATAGAAGAGCGCCAGCTTGGCGTTGGAGGCGGCGACGTTGGACTGGAAACAGATCAGCTGATTGGTTATTAACAGACCATAATGAGACAGCTGATTGGTTAGCTGTTGATTTAATAGAGTTACAGACCAGAGGTCCCGCCCCCTTACCGTGCAGGTGGTGAGCAGCCAGCCAATGATGGCCCAGCGTGGGAGGATGTCGGAGCTCAGCACCTCATTGGACGGATGAACCACTCCGCAGATGTAGCGAATCAGATCGCAGCGCAGGGATTGGCTCTCGGCGGTGGACAGGTACTGTCTCTGGAACCAGTCCTGGTACCGCTTCTGTTGTCCAAAACGCACCTGGACAGGAAGGGACATGTCAGGGGACAAGAGAGTGTGTGTTTGTCTCTCCGTGTGTCCATGTCTGTGTGCGTGTCTCTTTGTGTGTGTGTGTGTGTGTGTGTGTGTGTGTGTCTCTGTGTGTGTGTGTGTGTGTGTGTCTCTCTGTGTGTGTGTGTGTGTGTTACCCTGGAGGTCATGAACAGCAGCTTGGTCTCCATGTCCGGTGTGAGACGACAGGCCAGAAACTTCCTGGAGGTTCTAGCAGTCAACAGCTGGAGAACACCTACACACACACACACACACGCACACACACACACACACACACACACACACACACACACACACACACACACACACACACACACACACACACACACACACACACACACACAGTGAACTGGTGTAGTTACCAGTGAACTGGGGGCGGAGGACCTGGGGATTGTGGGTAGTGTAGTTACCAGTGAACTGGGGGCTGAGGACCTGGGGATTGTGGGTATTGTAGTTACCAGTGAACTGGGGGCTGAGGACCTGGGGATTGTGGGTAGTGTAGTTACCAGTGAACTGGGGTCTGAGGACCTGGGGATTGTGGGTAGTGTAGTTACCAGTGAACTGGGGTCTGAGGACCTGGGGATTGTGGGTAGTGTAGTTACCAGTGAACTGGGGGCTGAGGACCTGGGGATTGTGGGTAGTGTAGTTACCAGTGAACTGGGGGCTGAGGACCTGGGGATTGTGGGTAGTGTAGTTACCAGTGAACTGGGGGCTGAGGACCTGGGGATTGTGGGTAGTGTAGTTACCAGTGAACTGGGGGCTGAGGACCTGGGGATTGTGCAGCAGGTCCTTCCAGACCAGCTCCATCTCCGGGATGCGGGCCACGTTCTGCAGCAGCCGGACCAGATCCCTGCCGATGATCTGGCACTCCACGAACTACAGACAGAGAGACAGACCGGTCACCATGGCAACCGGTGTGTGTGTGTGTGTGTGGGTGGGTGGGGGCGCGAATGTGTTTCTGGAAAATAATCTGGTCTTCTAAAGTACTTTATGTGTCTGTGAGTGTTTGTGTGTGTGTCTGTGTGTGTCTGTCTCTGCGTGTGTCTGTATGTGTGTGTCTGTATGTGTGTGTGTGTGTCTCTGTGTGTGTGTGTGTGTGTCTCTGTGTGTGTGTGTGTGTCTGTGTCTCTGTGTGTCTCTGTGTGTCTCTGTGTGTGTCTGTGTGTGTGTGTGTGTTTCTGTGTGTGTGTGTGTGTCTCTGTGTGTGTGTGTGTGTCTGTGTGTGTCTGTGTCTCTGTGTGTGTGTGTGTGTGTCTGTGTGTGTCTGTGTCTCTGTGTGTGTGTGTGTCTGTGTGTGTCTGTGTGTGTGTGTGTGTGTACCTTCTCCCTCAGCATGCTGATGCAGTAGTCGACCTCCTTCTGGCGGAGGACCAGCAGACCTGGAGCCCCGTGGTCCACGATGAGGCGCAGGAAGGTGTAGACGGACATGGCAACCAGCATGCCCCCGCTCCTCAGGACCCAGTCCCTGGACAGGAAGCACTTCACAATAAGAGCATCCTTCACAGTAAGAGCTACCAGCATGCCCTCGCTCCTCAGGAACAACTTCACAATAAAAGCATCCCACTCCCTGCACACAGGAAGCACTCAGCTCTTTCACAATAAAAGCATCCCACTCCCTAAACATAGGACACAGCTCCTTCACAATAAGAGCTTCCCGATCCGTGCACATAGGACACACTCAGCTCCTTCACAATAAAAGCATCCCGCTCCCTGCACATAGGACACACTCAGCTCCTTCACAATAAAAGCATCCCACTCCCTGCACATAGGACACACTCAGCTCCTTCACAATAAAAGCATCCCACTCCCTGCACATAGGACACACTCAGCTCCTTCAAAATAAGAGCACTATACATACTTCTGGTCCAGCAGGATGTCCAGGACGTTCTCGGCCAGCCACAGGTTCTTGGTGGAAATGTCTCCGCCTGGAGATGACATCACACAGAGATGACATCACACAGAGATGACATCACACACCGACAGCGTTACTTTAAAGTGAACTGACCTGCGATCTGTTTGAGCAGCGTCATGACGACGCCATCGGCTCCGATCACGCCGCTCTTCACCAGCTCTCTGACCAGCCACACCAGCTACACACACACACACACACACACACACACACACACGTTAACATCTCATCTTAGATGAGACACATGGAAAATACGCCCCCCCCCACATATTCCCCTTTATTAGAAGAAGACTTGTGTCTCTCTGAGTGTCTCTGTCTGTGTGTGTGTCTCTGTGTGTGTGTGTGTGTGTGTGTGTGTCTCTGTGTGTGTGTCTCTGTGTGTCTCTCTGTGTGTGTGTGTGTGTCTCTATGTGTGTGTCTCTCTGTGTGTGTGTGTGTCTCTCTCTCTGTGTGTGTGTGTGTGTCTCTCTCTCTGTGTGTGTGTGTGTCTGTCTCTCTCTGTGTGTGTCTCTCTCTCTGTGTGTGTGTCTCTGTGTGTGTCTCTGTGTGTGTGTGTCCCTGTGTGTGTGTACCTGTGTTCTGGGGACGTCCTGTAGCTTGAGGAACTTCTCCATCAGAATCTGGTTGATCTTCACCAGAACCACGTTCATCCCGTCTCTGTTGAGCAGCGTCAGGTCTCTGTAACACTGTCTCTCACACACACACACACACACACACACACACACACACACACACACACACACACACACACACACACACACACACACACACACCTTTTACATGACGTCATAGTGAAGAGCTGCTGAGTGTGTTTTTAGACTAATGACAGTGAGGAGGCATGTGTGTGTTTCTCTGAGTGAGTGAGTGAGTGAGTGAGTGAGTGTGTGTGTGTGTGTTTCTGAGTGAGTGAGTGAGTGAGTGAGTGTGTGTGTGTGTGTGTTTCTGAGTGAGTGAGTAAGTGAGTGAGTGAGTGTGTGTGTGTGTGTGTTTCTGAGTGAGTGAGTGAGTGAGTGAGTGAGTGAGTGAGTGTGTGTGTTTCTCTGAGTGAGTGAGTGAGTGAGTGAGTGAGTGAGTGTGTGTGTGTGTTTCTGAGTGAGTGAGTGTGTGTGTGTGTTCTGAGTGAGTGAGTGAGTGAGTGTGTGTGTGTGTGTGTTTCTGAGTGAGTGAGTGAGTGAGTGTGTGTGTGTGTGTGTTTCTGAGTGAGTAAGTGAGTGAGTGAGTGTGTGTGTGTGTGTGTGTTTCTGAGTGAGTGAGTGAGTGAGTGAGTGAGTGTGTGTGTTTCTCTGAGTGAGTGAGTGAGTGAGTGAGTGTGTGTGTGTGTGTTTCTCTGAGTGAGTGAGTGAGTGAGTGAGTGTGTGTGTGTGTGTGTGTTTCTGAGTGAGTGAGTGTGTGTTTCTCTGAGTGTGTGTGTGTGTGTGTGTGTGTGTGTGTGTGTGTGTGAGTGTGTGTGTTCTCACCCTCTGGGCCTGGCCCGGCTCTGTGAGGACCAGCGAGAACAGACCCAGACACACCTCCTCATGCTGGGCCGGACCCTTACACACCTGCAGGACAGGTGACAGGAAGTCAGGACAGATATAAAGTTACACGTCCCAGGGCCGAGACTGAAGAACTAATACATGTGTGTATAAGCGTGTTGTGTGTCCTGATTGGTTCTTACATTGGCAGTGAGCGCGTCGTTGGCCTCTCTCTCTGACAGCCCATTGGTCAAGGACTGGACGATTCCTACACATCGCTCCAATCTCTACACACACACACACACACACACACACACACACACACACACACACACACACACACACACACACACACACACACACACACACACACACACACACACACACACACACACACACACACACACACACACACACACACACACACACACACACACACACACACACACACACACACACACACACACACACACACACACTTAGTATCTGGTCTCTATGCCAGCATATCTCCACCAGACTCCATGTAAATAATCACTACTTTTAGCATGTATAGAGCAGCATATCTCCACATGTAAATGGGTGAATTAAGAGTTTATTCCAACCAGACCAGAGTGGTGATTGTTGGAACAGTGGAAAGATGAACCAAGACGGCTTTTAGTAGTTTTATTTAGTTTCTGTCCCCTTTGAATGAAGTGTGTTTTATGCTGATAAAAGTAGTGATTATTATCATGGAGTCTGGTGGGTTGGCCAAGATGAAAAATAACCAGGCAGGACTGTTCAAGGACACTTGATTACAGCTCAGCTTCTTCTTCTCACGTTTAATTGTTGTGTTTTTACCATTAGCTGTTGTGTGTGTGTGTGTGTGTGAGAGAGTGAGTGACTGTGTGTGTGACTGTGACCGTGTGTGTGTGTGTGTGTGTGACTGACCGTGTGTGTGTGTGTGTGTGTGTGTGTGACTGTGACCGTGTGTGTGTGTGACTGTGACCGTGTGTGTGTGTGTGTGACTGTGACCGTGTGTGTGTGACTGTGACCGTGTGTGTGTGACTGTGTTTCATCTCTTCTGACATGTGAATAACAAACAGCGCATGCGCGTGTGTCACTTTTATTGCTCTCATCCATGTTTACGTAGAGTTAGCATGCTAGGCTAACCTTCCGTCAGTTGTGAGGC
>JABXJD010000388.1:207500-210000 GCA_013375575.1 Percina caprodes
GAGGTAGTATCTGGTATTACAGTAGTATTATGTAGTATATTTACTGAGGAAGTATCTGGTATTACAACAGTATTATGTAGTATATTTACTGAGGTAGTATCTGCTATTACAGTAGTATTATGTAGTATATTTACTGAGATAGTATCTGGTATTACAGCAGTATTATGTAGTATATTTACTGAGGTAGTATCTGGTATTACAGCAGTATTATGTAGTATATTTACTGAGGTAGTATCTGGTATTACAGCAGTATTATGTAGTACATTTACTGAGGTAGTATTGGGTATTACAGCAGTATTATGTAGTATATTTACTGAGGTAGTATCTGGTATTACAGCGGTATTATGTAGTATATTTACTGAAGTAGTATCTGGTATTACAGCAGTATTATGTAGTATATTTACTGAGGTAGTATTGGGTATTACAGCAGTATTATGTAGTATATTTACTGAAGTAGTATCTGGTATTAAAGCAGTATTATGTAGTATATTTACTGAGGTAGTATTGGGTATTACAGCAGTATTATGTAGTATATTTACTGAGGTAGTATCTGGTATTACAGCGGTATTATGTAGTATATTTACTGAGGTAGTATCTGGTATTACAGCGGTATTATGTAGTATATTTACTGAAGTAGTATCTGGTATTACAGCAGTATTATGTAGTATATTTACTGAGGTAGTATCTGGTATTACAACAGTATTATGTAGTATATTTACTGAGGTAGTATCTGGTATTACAGCAGTATTATATAGTATATTTACTGAGGTAGTATCTGGTATTACAGCAGTATTATGTAGTACGGCTTGGTGTTTTATTGTGGTAGTCTGTTTCCTGTGTTTCGTTCTTAGCCTGGTTCTGTCATGTCTTGTGTTTTTTGTAAGGTATTTTTGGTCTTGTTCATGTTCTGTTTCCTGTTTTATTTTGAAGTCCGGTCTCTCTGTCTGGTATTTAGTTCTACTTCCTGTGTTTTCCTGCGCCCGTGATTACCTGATGTCTTCCACCTGTTTCCCAGTCCTCTTGTCACCTGGTTACCTTCTGGATTTAGTTTTTGTGCTTTCCTGTCCTGTGTCAGATTGTTATTTCTGTTTGGTGTATCTGTGAGTTTAGCCTACATGAATCCTGCGATTCCCGTGGTTCCTGTGATAACTGCGGTTCCTGTGATACCTGCGGTTCCTGTGATACCTGCGGTTCCTGTGATACCTGTGGTTCCTATGATACCTGCAGTTCCTGTGGTTCCTGCAATTCCCGCGGTTCCTGTGATACCTGTGGTTCCTGTGATACCTGTGGTTCCTATGATACCTGCGGTTCCTGTGGTTCCTGCGATTCCCACGGTTCCTGTGATACCTGTGGTTCCTGTGATACCTGCGGTTCCTGTGATTCCTGTGGTTCCTGCGAAACCTGCGGTTCCTGCGATACCTGCGGTTCCTGTGATACCTGCGGTTCCTGTGGTTCCTGTGATACCTGTGATTCCTGCGGTTTCTGTGGTTCCTGCGATTCCCGCGATACCTGCGGTTCCTGTGATACCTGCAGTTCCTGCGGTTCCTGCAATACCTGCGGTTCCTGCGGTTCTTGCGATTCCTGTGGTTCCTGCGATACCTGCGGTTCTTGCGATTCCTGTGGTTCCTGCGATACTTGTGGTTCCTGTGATACCTGTGGTTCCTGCAATACCTGCGGTTCCTGTGGTTCCTGCGATACTTGTGGTTCTTGCGATTCCTGCGGCTCCCGCGATTCCTGCGGTTCCCGCGATTCCTGTGATATGTAGTAGTATACGTAGTAGTATATGTAGTAGTATATGTAGTATCATATGTAGTAGTATATGTAGTAGTATACATAGTAGTATTACTGAGGTAGTATTTGGTAGAGCAGCGTCTCTGCCTTGCGTTTCTCCTCGTGGTACGCCGCCGTCCTCTCCTACACTAGTAGTATTATTATCTATACTGTATGTAGTAGTAAATGTAGTATCATATGTAGTAGTATATGTAGTAGTATACGTAGTAGTATTACTGAGGTAGTATTTGGTAGAGCAGCGTCTCCGCCTTGTGTTTCTCCTCGTGGTACGCCGCCGTCCTCTCCTACACTAGTAGTATTATTATATATATTGTATGTAGTAGTAAATGTAGTATCATATGTAGTAGTATATGTACTAGTATACGTAGTAGTATTACTGAGGTAGTATTTGGTAGAGCAGCGTCTCCGCCTTGCGTTTCTCCTCGTGGTACGCCGCCGTCCTCTCCTCCACCAGCTCCTCCAGGTTGTTGGCGTACTGCTCCATCCGGGACAGGAGGTTATCCAGGATGTTAGAGCCGTACCCTCTGAGAGACAGACAGGTTAGAGACAGACAGTTTAGAGACAGACCCTCTGAGAGACAGACAGGTTAGAGACCGACAGGTTAGAGACAGACCCTCTGAGAGACACACAGGTTAGAGACAGACAGGTTAGAGACAGACCCTCTGAGAGACAGACAGGTTAGAGACAGACAGGTTAGAGACAGACCCTC
>JABXJD010000388.1:225000-232500 GCA_013375575.1 Percina caprodes
GCCGGGCCCAATGAAAGCCCAGGGGTTGTAGTCCTCCTTCAGGTCCACGGCCACCAGGGGCGCCATGGAGTCCGAGCAGAAGCCGGCGGCGTTCTCCGAATTGTTGTGGAGGAGCCGCAGTGTGAGGCCGGGCAGCAGCCGGGGGTCGGAGTTCACCTGCCGCACGGCGCGCTGCAGCGCCGCGCCCACCCGGGGCCACGCCCACGCATACGCTGTGTTGGTCAAGGGTAAGATGGCCGCCAGCGTCACGGTCTGGAGGGGCGAGGCATCGGTGGCGTTCTGAGAGGAAGCGGCTGATTGGACGAGCAGAGAGAGGAGGAGCAGCAGAGAGGGGCGGGGCCACTGGGACGAGATCATGATGATCCCACTGCAGGGACACACAAACCCTTTCAAAATAAAATCTGGTTCATAACTTGCTCTTCGATTAGAGCCGCTAGGAATTCTGGGAACTCAGCCAGCGTCCCAAAATGCAACATGAACGGGGCCCTAACGTAACAACAAGATGAATAAATTCACCTACCCTGTCTCTGTAGCTAGCTCGCCCTGTTAGCTGCTAGCTCTAGCTGCTAGCTCTAGCTGCCAGCTGCCATGTGTTCAGTCATGTTTCTGTGATAATCATCACGACACATGCACAGCCCCCCCCCAGCAGCTAGCAGCCATCCACTATCATTACAGCCCCCAGCAGCTAGCAGCCATCCACTATCATTACAGCCCCCCCCAGCAGCTAGCAGCCATCCACTATCATTACAGCCCCCCCAGCAGCTAGCAGCCATCCACTATCATTACAGCCCCCCCAGCAGCTAGCAGCCATCCACTATCATTACAGCCCCCCCAGCAGCTAGCAGCCATCCAGTAACCCTAATGCAAACAGTAATTTAAAGATGTGGTAGTGTTGGATCTGGATGGGAAGAAGAACTCTGGGAGCTGGGGGGGGGGACTCTGGGAGCTGGGGGGACTCTGGGAGCTGGGGGGGGGGACTCTGGGAGCTGGGGGGGGACTCTGGGAGTTGATTGTTGTGATTTTGGTTTTATTTTGCATATTGTTACAACCATATTGTGTGTGTGTGTGTGTGTGTGTTTGTGTGTGCGTGTGTGTGCGTGTGTGCGTGTGTGTCTGTGTCTGTGTGTGTGTCTTACCCTAAGGCTAACTCTGGTACAATCCATGGAAACATTTAGGTTTAAATTTGTACATGGCCCCATACACACACACACACACACACACACACACACACACACACACACACACACACACACACACACACACACACACACACACACACACACACACACACACACACACACACACACACACACACACACACACACACACACACACACACAGAGACACACACACACACACACACACACACACACACACACACACACAGACACACATACACACAGAGACACAGACACACACACACACACACACACACACACACACACACACACACACACATTATTATTATCTGAGGGACAAAGACACAAAGTAGTAAAATTATAAATTATGATTTCTGTGAGAAGACATGTCCCTGCGAGACGTTAATATCTAATATTAATGAATTAATATCTAATACGTGGAGGGCTGACCTGCTCAGAGCTCCTGTCCTGTCCTCGCGGTGTCCTGCAGCTTCATGTCCACAACACGAGGAAAAGACAAGAAGCGGGGGACGTCTCCAGGGCAACAAACCGGAGAGGAGACAAAGTATGTCCAAAAACCCGTCTGTCTGTCTCTCCGTCTGTCTGTCTCTCCGTCTGTCTGTCTCTCCGTCTCTGTCTCTCCGTCTGTCTGTCTCTCCGTCTGTCTCTCCGTCTCTCGGACACGGAGTAAAGTCCCGGTAATGTTCTCCTCGTTACGTCCGCAGCGATAGGAGGCACCGCGAGCACGCGCACACACCGGAGGAGGAGGAGGCTGTAGAGGGCGCGCGTGGGAGGGGAGGGGGGGGGGGGCAGTATGGAAAGCCAAGAGGGTCATTAGTCACCTGATTTATGTTTAACACAGTTTCTCAAAACACACACACACACACACACACACACACACTCAGACACACACACACACACACACACACACTCAGACACACACACACACACACACACACACACACACACTCAGACACACACACACACACACACACACACTCAGACACACACACACACACACACACACTCAGACACACACACACACACACACACACACACACACACTCAGACACACACACACTCAGACACACACGCACACAAACACACACTCAGACACACACACACAAACACACACAAACACACACACACACTCAGACACACAAACACACACACTCAGACACACACACACACAGACAAACACACACTCAGACACACACTCAGACACACACAAACACACACACACACACTCAGACACACACACACACACACACACTCAGACACACACACACTCAAACACACACAAACACACACTCAGACACACACACACTCAAACACACACTCAGACACACACACACACACCCTGGCCGTGGGAACTAGGGGTGCGGAGGGTGCTCAGCCCCCCAACAAAAGGACAAACTACTACAACCATAATTTAAAAAAATAAACACATTTGTTTTTAATGACTTGATTATCAGCAGAAACCAAATTAATCTTTTCAATACAAATTAAATCCAACACATTTTAAAATGTGGTGACGAGACAACAGTTTGATCAGAATGACGAGCAGAGGACGCTCGTCCCTGAGGGAAGAAGCCGAGGACGCTCGTCCCTGAGGGAAGAAGCTGAGGACGCTCGTCCCTTTGGGAAGAAGCAGAGGACGCTCGTCCCTGAGGGAAGAAGCAGAGGACGCTCGTCCCTTTGGGAAGAAGCCGAGGACGCTCGTCCCTGAGGGAAGAAGCAGAGGACGCTCGTCCCTGAGGGAAGAAGCAGAGGACGCTCGTCCCTGAGGGAAGAAGCAGAGGACGCTCGTCCCTGAGGGAAGAAGCCGAGGACGCTCGTCCCTGAGGGAAGAAGCAGAGGACGCTCGTCCCTGAGGGAAGAAGCAGAGGACGCTCATCCCTGAGGGAAGAAGGCGAGGACGCTCGTCCCTGAGGGAAGAAGCAGAGGACGCTCGTCCCTGAGGGAAGAAGCCGAGGACGCTCGTCCCTGAGGGAAGAAGCAGAGGACGCTCGTCCCTGAGGGAAGAAGCAGAGGACGCTCGTCCCTGAGGGAAGAAGCCGAGGACGCTCGTCCCTGAGGGAAGAAGCTCAGGACGCTCGTCCCTGAGGGAAGAAGCCGAGGACGCTCGTCCCTGAGGGAAGAAGCAGAGGACGCTCGTCCCTGAGGGAAGAAGCAGACGCTCGTCCCTGAGGGAAGAAGCAGAGGACGCTTGTCCCTGAGGGAAGAAGCCGAGGACGCTCGTCCCTGAGGGAAGAAGCAGAGGACGCTCGTCCCTGAGGGAAGAAGCAGAGGACGCTCGTCCCTGAGGGAAGAAGCAGAGGACGCTCGTCCCTTTGGGAAGAAGCCAGGACGCTCGTCCCTGAGGGAAGAAGCCGAGGACGCTCGTCCCTGAGGGAAGAAGCAGAGGACGCTCGTCCCTGAGGGAAGAAGCAGAGGACGCTCGTCCCTGAGGGAAGAAGCAGAGGACGCTCGTCCCTGAGGGAAGAAGCCGAGGACGCTCGTCCCTGAGGGAAGATGCTGAGGTGATATATATATAGTAGGACGTGTGTGTGTGTGTGTGTGTGTGTGTGTCGAGAGACGCTGTTCCCATGATGGAAGAATATAACTGCTGGTTCTGATAGTGTACATATGGTATATGTGTGTATATATATATATATATATGCCTCTGGGGTGGAGTCTGCCCCACAGCGCCATATTAGTAGTTTATTACACAGGCCCGTGGCTCCAAAAGAGACATACATGATGATTAAAGGAAAAAGAGGAAAAGTGATGTCAGAATCTGTGTGTGTCTCTCTCTCTCTGTGTGTGTGTGTGTGTGTGTGTGTGTCACTGTGTATCTGAGTGTGTGTCTGTTTGTATTTCTGTGTTTGTGTCTCTGTGTGTGCGTGTGTGTGTTTGTATTTCTGAGTGTGTGTGTGCGTCTGAGTGTGTGTAGTTGTGTGTGTGTGTGTGTGTGTGTGTGTGTGTGTGTCTGCAATGTTAATAAAGTTAATGAACAACAGTGTTTTAACAGGATACACCCGGTGGACCAGGAAGCCAGGCTCCCTCTCGGTACCTCTTCCTGGAAATGACGCCCCACACACACACACACACACACACACACACACACACACACACACACACACACACACCCTGTCTTCCTCCCACTCTCTCCTGTTAATGAAAACACTCGTTTGTTCTTCTCTGATGTTGGGGGGGGCTCGACAGTCTGAAAGATACTCTGCATCCAGAGCAGGGGGAATGAGTGGGAGTAGGGGGAATGAGAGGGAGCAGGAAGAATGAGAGGGAGAAACACCGGAGCAGGGGGAATGAGAGGGAGCATGGGGAATGAGTGGGAGCAGGGGAATGAGAGGGAGCAGGGAGAATGAGAGGGAGAAACACCGGAGCAGGGGGAATGAGAGGGAGCAGGGGGAATGAGAGAGGGAAACACCAGAGCAGGAGGAATGAGAGGGAGCAGGGAGAATGAGAGGGAGAAACAGCGGAGCAGTAGGAATGAGAGGGAGCAGGGGGAATGAGAGGGAGCATGGGGAATGAGAGAGGGAAACACCAGAGCAGGAGGAATGAGAGGGAGCAGGGGGAATGAGAGGGAGCAGGGAGAATGAGAGGGAGAAACACCGGAGCAGGGGGAATGAGAGGGAGTAGGGGGAATGAGAGAGGGAAACACCAGAGCAGGAGGAATGAGGAGTAGGGAGAAAGAGAAGGAGCAGGGGGAATGAGAGGGGGAAACACCAGAGCAGGGGGAATGAGAGGGAGCAGGGGGAACGAGAGGAAAGTGTTCCCAGCGATGACTTCTCTACTGTAGTTGTTGTTATGTCGTTTGTTTCATTGGATCCCCATTAGCTTAGCATAAGCTAACAGCTGTTCTTCCTGGAGTCCATCTTCACGACATAGAAGATAATGCTGATGCTGATGCTGTAATAAGGAAATTTCCCCGTTGTGGGATAAATAAAGTATAATCTAATCTAATCTAATCTAATCTCTTTAAACCCCACACGACATACCCCCCCACACACACACACACATTATACCCCCCCATACACTATCCAGTCCCAGAGGCCCCAGAGGTCCCAGAGGTCCCAGAGGTCCCAGAGGCCCCCCTGCTGGACCGGAGGACAAAATGACTCATAAGAGAGTTTATTTGTTTTTATTTATGCTTAAAGATTCAAAAACACAAAATGTTGTCACGGTATGAGAATACAAAAACAAGAATATATACATACATACAGTATATATATCTATATATATATAGATATATATACACACACAGTATATAAATACAGTATATATATATATATATATATATACACACAGTATATAAATACAGTATATATATATATATATATATATATATATATATATACATATATACACATACAGTATATAAATACAGTATATATCTATATATATAGATATATATACAGTATATATATATCTATATATATATAGATATATATACACATACAGTATATAAATACAGTACATATCTATAGCTATAGATATAGATATTTATATCAATATAGATTTATCTACACATATAGTATATATACATACATATATATCTATCTCTCTCTCTGGCGGCGGAGTGTAACCATGGTTACACCGTTTAGCCCTGGTGTTTTACCGCTTACAGCTGCATGAGTCCTGAGTAGAAGGCGTCGGTCCTCTGGGGCTGGGTGCTCTGATCCCCCCCCCCTCACCGCCGGCCCCCGCCACCCCCTCGGCCCCCGCTCCCCCCTCGGCGGCGTGGACCTTGAGGTGCCCGTTGAGCGAGCGCTTGGCCTGGAAGCGTTTGCCGCAGAGCCGGCAGCCGTACGGCTTCTCGCCGGTGTGGATCAGGATGTGTCTCTTCAGGTCCACTTCCTGCATGAAGCCCTTCCCGCACACCTGCATTGCCATGACAACAACAACGTCATTCATCCTGCCATGACAACAACAACTTGATAATGATGATGTAATGACAGGTGGTCACCTGACACAGGAAGCGGCGCTCCTTGTTGTGGAAGCGCTCGTGCGTGCGCAGCGTCTGTTTCTGCGTGAAGCGCTTGCCGCAGACACCGCAGCCGAACGGCTTCTCGCCGCTGTGGATCTTCAGGTGCGTCTTCAGGTTGCCGCTCTGGTTGAAGCGTTTCCCGCAGACGCTGCAGCCGAACGGCTTCTCGCCGCTGTGGACGCGCAGGTGCATCAGCAGCGCCGCCGCCGCCGGGAAACGCTTCCCGCAGATGTGACACGTGTTGGAGAACTCGGCGTGGGACAGGAGGTGGGCGGAGAGGGCGGCGGCGGACTCGTACTGATGACCACAGAGACCGCAGCGGCAGCCGGCGTCTGGTAGGGGGGTCATATAACACACGGACCATCAGCAGTGATGTAATGACAGTTGGTAATGATGATGTAATGATGATATAATGATAGTTGACAATGAGAATGTAATGATGATGTAATGGTGATGTAATGATAGTCGTGGGCGTACCGGCGTCCTGCAGGTGCGTCTCGGCGTGTTTCAGCAGCGCGCTCCTCTTCCTGTAGGCGTCGCCGCACACCCGGCAGCGGCGGGGTCTCTGCGGCGCGGCGCCGGCCTCCTGCCGATGCGTAGCCACGTGTCTCCGCAGGCTGCGCCGCTGACCGAACTTCTCGCCGCAGACGCTGCAGACGTGCACGTCCTGGCCGCCGTGCGCCTGCGCGTGGCGCTCCAGCGACCCGCGGTGGCAGAAGCCGCGGCCGCACTCCGTGCACGTAAACGGCTTCTGGACGGCGTGCACGCGGGCGTGCGACGCCAGGTTTCCCTTCTGGCTGAACTTCCTGCCGCAGACGTCGCAGCTGAAGGGTTTCTCTCCCGTGTGCAGGCGCACGTGCAGCTCCTGCGCCACGATGGAGCGAAGCGCTTCCCGCAGAACGGGCAGGTCCGGCAGCCGTCGCGGTGCGTCTGCAGGTGGGACGCCAGCGCCGCCGCCGAGCACACGCGCTCGCCGCAGTAGCCGCAGCAGGGGGCGGCGGCGCCGGCACAGGCCTGCAGGACGTGGCGCAGCAGGAAGCCTTTCCCCGGCAGCGAGCGCAGACACACGTGGCAGCTGAAGCTCTGCGCCGCTGCCGCCCGCCGCCGCTTGGTCTGGTTGCCCCGGGCGACGGCGAGCGGCGGGCGTCCTCTCTTCTTCTGCAGAAACTCTGAGGAGACACAACAACACATTACTGCTGCAGTTACAGATATTATTATATTTATATAGTCTTTGTGTGTATATGTGTGGGTATGTGTGCACGCATGTGTGTATGTGTGTGTGTGTGTGTGTGTGTGTGTGTGTGTGTGTGTGTGTGTGTGTGTGTGTGTGCATATGTATATGTGTGTGTGTCGTGTCTTTTATATGTATAT
>JABXJD010000388.1:237500-367500 GCA_013375575.1 Percina caprodes
TATATACACACACACACACACTATATACACACTATCAGCCTGGGAACAAATACACACTATATATATATATATATATATATATATATATATATATATATACACACACACACACACACACTATATACACACTATCAGCCTGGGAACAAATACACACTATATATATATATAGATATACAGTGAACCGTCGCTATATCACGGTTCACCTTTCACGGTCTCGCTGCTTCACGGATTTGCATCGTGTATTGTGTTCTACCGATAACTATGTTCTTCTCTCGGAAAAACACACCTGCACCGCGGGCTGTAGAAGAAGAAACACATCTGCACCGCGGGCTGTAGAAGAAGAAACACACCTGCACCGCGGGCTGTAGAAGAAGAAACACACCTGCACCGCGGGCTTTAGGAGAAAAAACACACCTGCACCGCGGGCTTTAGAAGAAGAAACACACCTGCACCGCGGGCTGTAGAAGAAGAAACACACCTGCACCGCGGGCTGTAGAAGAAGAAACGCTACAGAGCGGAGTCGGGATGCAGCGGCTCCGTCAGAAGAGCAGGAAATACACCTGAGTCACGGTTTTCCTGCTGTACTTTACTTTGTATTTGTTTTCATAATCATTTTTCATTTTCTCCCGTTCCAATGTCTCTGGTCGCGGTGGGGCGGTGCTGATCTCCGCAATTTGAAGCCTTCAGTTCATATTAATGATTAAAATTATTATTTTACAGTACAGTAGTTATTTGTAAAAAATCGTTTATACAGTACTTTTATTTGTTAAACAAATGCTTGGGCCTGTTAAAGGTTTTGTTCTTTGGTTTCATGTATAATGGAGTATTTCATCGTATAATAATGGTAAAAAAAAAAGGTTACTACTTCACGGATTTCACATATCACGGGTTCTTCTTGGAACGTAACCCCTGTGAAAAACGAGGGTTCACTGTACACACTATATACACACTATATACACACTATATACACACTATCAGCCTGGGAACAAAGTACAGCGAGTACAGCATTATCTGTATCCATATCTGTACTCGGACTGGGCGGGGCCTAACCCGGAAGTGGACAAAATTTAACCCGGAAGTGGGTCGGGTTGTCTTGAAATGGGCGGGGCTTTAACCGGTATGTTATTTTAAGCCTGCAGTTGTTATGGGTTGATCAGAAATTGTTATATTTATTGCTGATAAGAAAACTATCTCCATCAGCATTGAGTTCATATCCCGTTGTCATGGTAACAAACAAACTAAACAATGCGGTTGCAATTATGAAGTAAAATGATATAAACAAGAGTTTTCATACTCAATAATATAACTTTCTTTTTTTAACTTTGAATTTTTTATGATCAGTGTGATCATTTTTTTTTTTGGTTCTTTTTTTTATTTCCACACCAGGTGTGTGTGTGTGTGTGTGTGTGTGTGTGTGTGTAAGAGAAACAGAGAGAGAGAGAGGGGCGGGGGGTTGAGATGTATCATCACCAGATCTACCAGCACCATGACTACCATCACCATGTCTACCATCACCAGATCTACCAGCACCATGTCTACCAGCACCAGATCTACCAGCACCATGTCTACCAGCACCATGACTACCATCACCATGTCTACCATCACCAGATCTACCAGCACCATGTCTACCAGCACCATGACTACCAGCACCATGTCTACCATCACCAGATCTACCAGCACCATGTCTACCATCATCATGTCTACCATCACCATGTCTACCATCACCATGTCTACCATCATCATGTCTACCATCACCATGTCTACCATCACCATGTCTACCAGCACCATGTCTACCAGCACCATGTCCACCATCACCATGTCTACCATCATCATGTCTACCATCACCATGTCTACCATCACCATGTCTACCATCACCATGTCTACCATCATCATGTCTACCATCATCATGTCTACCATCACCATGTCTACCATCACCAGATCTACCAGCACCATGTCTACCAGCACCATGTCTACCAGCACCATGTCTACCAGCACCATGTCCACCATCACCATGTCTACCAGCACCATGTCTACCAGCACCATGACTACCATCACCATGTCTACCATCACCAGATCTACCAGCACCATGTCCACCATCACCATGTCTACCATCACCATGTCTACCAGCACCATGTCTACCAGCACCATGTCTACCATCACCATGCCTACCATCACCATGTCTACCAGCACCATGTCCACCATCACCATGTCTACCAGCACCATGTCTACCAGCACCATGTCTACCATCACCATGTCTACCATCACCATGTCTACCAGCACCATGTCTACCATCACCATGTCTACCAGCACCAGATCTACTAGAGAGAGAGAGACAGAGAGACAGAGAGAGAAAAAGACAGAGAGACAGACAGAGAGAGAGAGAGACCTACGCTCCAGGTTTGGGGTCCTCGGCGTCCGGGTCCCGGCTCGGTTGGCGGGTGAAACGAGCTTTGAACTCAACAGCCAATCCGGTCTCTACGCTCCGCTGGACAGGAAGTCTGATCACCTTCTTCTTCTTCTCCTCCTCTGGAAATGCACGCACAGGAAGAAGAAGAAGAAGAAGAAGAAGAAGAAGAAGAAGACCAAACGCTATACGTACAGGGTATGTTAGGGGTATGTTGGGGTATGTTGGGGGTATGTTAGGGTATGTTGGGGTATGTTAGGGGTATGTTAGGGTATGTTAGGGGTATGTTAGGGGTATGTTAGGGGTATGTTGGGGTATGTTAGGGGAATGTTGGTGTATATCAGGTTATATTGGGGTATAATGGGGTATATCAGGGTATATTGGGGTATAATGGGGTATATCAGGGTATATTGGGGTATAATGGGGTATATTGGGGTATATCAGGGTATAATGGGGTATATTGGGGTATATCAGGGTATATTGGGGTACCCTCGGGGTTGATCTGGGAGCTGTTCTGGTTCTTCTTCCCCAACCCGACCATCCCCAGCATCATGGCTCCGATGCCCGAGCGTTTCTTCTTGTCGTCGTCGTCGTCGTCGTTGTTTCGGTTCAGCGAGCAGATCTCGGGCGGCTTGGTGGGCGGCGGCCTGCGGAATGAGACATCACATGATCTCACACAGGAAACAGCCCTCAGTCACATGACCTAACACACAGGAAGTGGGCCACTGCAGTCGGAGCGCCCCATTGGTTGTGGTCTTACTTTGCAGGGGCCGTCTCTGGCTCTGGCTCAGACTCCTCTGCCTCTGATTCGCTCGCATGCAGCGTGGCTCCGCCCCCAACCGTCCCTGCAGCTTCCTGTGAGCCCTCTGGCCCCGCCCCCAACTCCTCGGCTTGGCCCTCCGGAGCCTCCCCCCCGCTGTCCCGGCCAATGGGAGGAGAGAACAGCAGCAGGCGAGTTGAAAACACAGATACAGAGCAACACGCTAAGCTAACATGCTAACAGAAACAAGACCTACACACACACACACACACGTACACACACACACACACACACACACACACACACGTATACACACACACACACGCACACGCACACACACACACACACACACACACACACACACACACACACGTATACACATACACACACACGTACACACACACGTATACACATACACACACACACGTACACACACACACAGACGTACACACACACACACACACACACACACACACACACACACACAGAACTATAATCGTGATTGATGTCTCACCTGATCTTGGTGACATTGCTGTCTGTTGATTTAAAGGACAGACTGTCCCTCATCTGGAGACACAGACAGACAGACAGACAGACAGAGGGACAGACAGACAGAGGGACAGACAGGTGGATAGACAGACGGACAGGCAGGCAGACAGGTGGACAGACAGACAGACAGGCAGGTGGACAGGTGGACAGGTAGACAGGTGGACAGGTGGACAGGTGGACAGGTAGACAGGAGTGTGACATCATCAGTTATGTATAAAAGACATATTGAGTATTTCGGTGTGCTCACCTGGGACTGGTCCTTCACACCTGCAGGGACAGAGAGACACGTCAGTCGGGGGGGGGCTCCAGACCCTGATCTGGGGGAGTGGGGGGGACTCCTCCAGACCCTGATCTGGGGGAGTGGGGGCGCTCCTTCAGACCCTGATCTGGGGGACTTCTGGTTGGTTCTTACTGAGGATGGATAGAAGGATGGGTTCCTCTATTGTGTCACATGACTACTGGGGGCTATCTGTCTGGGGGCGTGGCTAACAGTTGGTGCCGTACCATTGGCTGTTTTCAGCTGGTCCTCCCATGTGACCTCTGCATCATGGAGAGAGATGATTAGTCAGATTACAGCAACACATTGGGTTAGCATTAGATCACAATATATTTAAATGTTACAAAATACTATAAAAATATATTTAAATGTTACAAAATACTATAAAAATACATTTAAATGTTACAAAATACTATAAAAATATATTTAAATGTTACAAAATACTATAAAAATATATTTAAATATTACAAAATACTATAAAAATACATTTAAATGTTACAAAATACTATAAAAATACATTTAAATGTCCTTCCCTCCTTCCCTTCCTCCCTCCCTCCTCCCTCTCTCCCTCCCTCCCTCCTCCCCTCCTTCCTCCTCTTCCTCCTCTTTCCCTCCTCTTTCCCTCCTCCCCTCCTTCCTGCTCCATCCCTCCTCCCTCCTCCTCCCTCTCTCCCCTCCTTCCCTCCTTCCCTCCTTCCCTCCTTCCTCCTCCCTCCCTCCTCCTCCCTCCTTCCCTCCTTCCCGCCTTCCTCCTCCCTCCTCCTTCCCTCCTTCCCTCCTTCCCTCCTTCCTCCTTCCTCCTTCCTCCTCCCTCCTCCTCCTCCTTCCTCCTTCCCGCCTTCCTCCTCCCTCCTCCTTCCCTCCTTCCCTCCTTCCTCCTTCCTCCTCCCTCCTTCCTCCTCCCTCCCTCCTCCTCCCTCCCTCCCTCCATCTTGCCTTTTCTGGTTCCTCCAGGAGTTAAACAGCGTCTGTCTTGCTCTGTGTGATGGAACCAAAATAAACACAGGAAGGAATGAATGGATGGATGATGAATGGATGGATGGATGGATGGATGGATGGATGAATGGATGGATGGATGGATGGATGGTTGATGAATGGATGGATGGATGATGAATGGATGAATGGATGATGAATGGATGGATGGATGATGAATGGATGAATGGATGGATGATGAATGGATGGATGTATGGATGGATGATGAATGGATGGATGGATGTATGGATGAATGGATGAATGGATGAATGGATGGATGATGAATGGATGAATGGATGATGAATGGATGGATGAATGGATGATGAATGGATGAATGGATGGATGGATGAATGGATGATGAATGGATGATGAATGGATGGATGGATGAATGGATGAATGGATGGATGGATGAATGGATGAATGGATGAATGGATGGATGATGGATGGATGGATGAATGGATGATGAATGGATGGATGAATGATGAATGGATGATGGATGGATGAATGAATGGATGAATGGATGAATGGATGAATGGATGAATGGATGGATGGATGGATGATGAATGGATGGATGGATGAATGGATGGATGGATGGATGGATGAATGGATACGCAGTGACGGACTAATGAGCAGCGGAGGAGTAACGTTACAAGGCAGAGAATAAACTAGCTAATGTTAAGGAGGAGTTAGCATGCTAATGTTAAGGAGGAGTTAGCATGCTAACATTAAGGAAAGCTAACGTTAAGGAAGAGTTAGCAAGTTAACGTTAAGTAAGCAAGCTAGCGTTAAGGAGGAGTTATCATGCTAACGTTAAGGCAAGCTAACGTGAAGGCGGAGCTAGAAAGCTAACGTTAAAGTGGGGTTAGCAAGCTAACATTAAGGAGGAGTTAGCAGTCCGCTGACCCACTACACTGGGTCTAACGCTAGCGGTCCGCTCACACTCCTGCCGCTGGGTCTAACGTTAGCGGTCTGACCCACTGCTGCTGGGTCTAACATTAGCGGTTTGACCCACTGCTGCTAGGTCTAACGTTAGCGGTCTGACCCACTGCTGTTGGGTCTCAAATTAGCGGTTTGACCCACTGCTGCTAGGTCTAACATTAGCGGTCTGACCCACTGCTGTTGGGTCTAACATTAGCGGTCTGACCCACTGCTGCTGGGTCTAACATTAGCGGTCTGACCCGCTGCTGCTGGGTCTAACTTTAGTGGTCTGACCCGCTGCTGCTGGGTCTAACGTTAGCTACATCTAATTTGAAATACTGAAAAACACAACCTGTGATGTACACACCTGGAGTTTGTGGGGGCGCGGCTGCTGCATGGGCCGGTGTTGGTGCCAGGGTAGGGGCCGGTGTTGGAGCCGGTGTAGTGGCCGGTGTTGGTCCCAGGGTAGGGGCCGGTGTTGGGGGAACAGTAGCTTCAGAAGCCGGCATTGATTGGACTACAGGAGGCGCAGGGGGCGGGGCTTGAGAAGGTGCAGTAGCTGGAGCAGTGGGTACAGTTGGTTCAGGAGGGTCAGTAGTTGCAACAGGGGCTGGGGGCGGGGCTTGGACTTGTACCGGAGCAGGAACTGGGGGCGGGGCTTGGACTTGTACTGGTGCAGGAACAGAAATTGGTGCTGGGGTTTGACCTAGGACTGGGGGCGGGGCTTGCGCCGGAGGAGGAACTGGAGGCGGGGCTTGCACCGGAGGAGGAACTGGGGGCGGGACTGGGACTGGAGCTGGGTGAGAGGCTTTTACTGAAGGGAGAACTGGGGGCGGGGCTTGGACTTGTCCCGGAGCAGTAGTAAGTGCAGGGGGTGGTTGGGGGTTGGTGGGTCCAGGAGGAGGTGGGGCTTGGATTCGTATACGCGGAGGTGGTATAGGATTGGCAGGGGGAGGAGGGGCTTGTGTGTTGAAAGGGGGAGGGGCCTGTTGATGTAGGGTGGGCGGGGCTACAGTTGCCATTGGTGCTCCTGCGGCAGGCGGGGCCAAAACTGAAGAACAGCAAAAGAGTTCAGAGAAATGGAAAAGAAAAGAAAATCAGACGATGGGATAGTGAAGGATCATATGACCTGTTTCACATGGCTTCTGTTCTACTTTTAAAATTAGAATTTAACAGAATAGAGTCAACTTTATTGTCCAGCTAAAGGGGAGAGCGGAGTGTACCCCAATGCAAAACTGCATTTGGGAAGTCATTTTCTCACATTGCCATGACTCCAACAGACATTACTTTATGTAGAAGTAGGTTGGACCTTGGTTAGACCTTGGTTGGACCTTGGCTGGACCTTGGTTAGACCTTCATTAGACCTTGGTTGGACCTTCCTTAGACCTTAGTTGGACCTTAGTTAGACCTTGGTTGGACTTTCCTTAGACCTTGGTTGGACCTTGGTTAGACCTTGATTGGACTTTGGTTAGACCTTGATGGACCTTGGTATGACCTTGCTTAGACCTTGGTTGGACCTTGGCTGGACCTTGGCTGGACCTTGGCTGGAACTTGGTTAGACCTTGGTTAGACCTTGGTTGGACCTTGGTTAGACCTTGGTTAGACCTTGGTTGGACCTTCCTTAGACTTTGGTTGGACCTTCCATAAATGTTTTTTTTTTTTTTTAATTTTAAACATCTTTTGGCCTTTATTTATACAGGACAGTTGAATACATGAAAGGGGGGGGGGATGCCATGCAGCAAATGGCAGCAGGACGGAGTCGAACCTTCGGCAGCTGCGTCGAGGAGTAAACCTCTATATATGGGCGCCTGCGCCACCAGCTGAGGTGACAGACTTACTTTTATCAGGAGATCCTTTGGGGGGGACGATGGGCAGCTGGCGTCCTCGACGGGTCAGTCCGCCCTGAGGGTTAGTCCTGTTGGAAAGACAACACAGGACTCAAACTACCAACCTGGGAAGGATTTCCATTGGCTAGGTCCCGCCCTACTCTGCATTTGATTGGCTAGCACTCATTGCCTTCACTGGTTGGATTGGTTAGATTTAGACATGAGGAGTCGGATTGGTTGGACCTTCCTTGGACCTTTCTTGGGTGGGGGTGGGGATGGTGTTTGATTCCCACTGTGATAAATCAACCAAAGTGTCCCTGAGCAAGGCACTAACCCTAGTTGCTCTAGAGGCGTGCAGCCTCTGATGTATAGCAATAGGAAGAACAGAATACCTTTATTGTGTGTATATATATATATATATATATATATATACATATACATACACAATAGTACACAATACTACAGAATAGTACACACTACTACTAGAACGTGTGTACCTGAGCAGTTCGTTGTCGAAGGCGTCGGGTTCATACGGAAAATCAGGAATAAAATCCTGACTGAGAACAGAAACACCAGCTTAGTTACTAGTTACTGGTTACTATAGTTACTGGTTACTTTAGTTACTAGTTACTGGTTACTATAGTTACTGGTTACTGGTTACTATAGTTACTGGTTACTATAGTTACTGGTTACTTTAGTTACTAGTTCCTGGTTACTATAGTTCCTGGTTACTATAGTTCCTGGTTACTTTAGTTACTAGTTACTTTAGTTACTAGTTACTTCAGTTACTCCGACCACTAGACACACAATAACAACTAACAGGAAGTAAAGCTCTTTCAGAATAAAGTGATAATTGTATAAAGCTAATTAACAATACATTACCCAGAAGCCCCGGGGCTCACCTGTAGTCCTCACTGCTCCCGGTCATCAGGTGGCTCGTCCAGGGAGGTTGGTTAGAACCGTTATAGTATCTTACACACACACGCACACACACACACACACACACACACACGCACACACACGCACACACACACACACACACACACACACACACACACACACAGAAAGTTATTATAATGAAACTACAGGAACTAAGCTACAGGAACTACGAGTTCTTCTTCTACAGCTGCTGTACCTGTCGTGTGAATCGAGAGAGTTGGCGACAGACATTCTCCTCAGAGTCCTCCTAAATATTCAGAGACAGACGGTCAGAACTAGAACCCAGACCAGAACCCAGACCAGAACCCAGACCAGAACCTAGACCAGCAACCAGACCAGCAGCCAGATCAGAACCCAGACCAGCAGCCAGACCAGTAGCCAGACCAGAACCCAGACCAGAACCCAGACCAATGCTGCATACATGACTATAATTAGCATTTAAATCCAGAACTACAATACCCAGACATCTGGGCTGCTCTGTGATTGGCTGAGCTACCTGTCCCTGTTACATGCTGTGTAATTACCTGCCGTGTGATTGGCTGCTGTACTGCCCGGCGTCCGAGTTCGCTCGGCTCAGTTTGGTTCCCCGTAGCAACCGCACGGCGTCCTCACGGTACAACGGGTACAGAGGGTTACCGCTGGCAACCAGAGGTCAGAGGTCAGGGTGACACACACACACACACACACACACACACACACAGAGAAAAGGTGTTACCTGTGAGCAGACGGTTGGCTCGGCGACCGTGACCTCATCCTGACCAGGTCGGATCGAGAGCCGTGATTGGACGATATGACCTGCTCCGGAACTGAGAGGGTGGAGCTGTGAAAGTCCCGCCTGAAGTCTGGACATGGAGACACGGGGGGGTGAGAAACGGGAGGGAGGGGGCTGTATTGTAGATGAGGTGCATTATGGGACATGGAGTTCACCTGATATAACCCCGATGCCATCGTCACAGTCGAAATCAGAAAACTCGCCGTCATAGATTCTCTGAGACCCTGAGGGGGGGGGGGGAGGGAGATTGTCATTGAAAAATATCTATATACACGTGTGCATGTGTGTGTGTCTGTGTGTGTGTGTGTGTGTGTGTGTGTGTGTGTGTGTGTGTCTCACTGTGCTGTAGTCCTCTCCTCTGCAGGTAGGGGGCGCTGTCTTGCAGCTGCAGTTTGTACCAGTGAGGCTGATCGTCCAGCAGAGCAGACTCCATCTCTATGAGCACCTGAACACAGCATCAGTCAGCATATCTCCACCAGACTCCATGTAAATAATCACTACTTTTAGTGTGTATAGAGCAGCATATCTCCACCAGACTCCATGTAAATAATCACTACTTTTAGTGTGTATAGAGCAGCATATCTCCACCAGACTCCATGTAAATGATCACTACTTTTAGCGTGTATAGAGCAGCATATCTCCACCAGACTCCATGTAAATAATCACTACTTTTAGCGTGTATAGAGCAGCATATCTCCACCAGACTCCATGTAAATAATCACTACTTTTAGCGTGTATAGAGCAGCATATCTCCACATGTAAATGGGTGAATTAAGAGTTAATTCCAACCAGACCAGAGTGGTGATTGTTGGAACAGTGGAAAGATGAACCAAGACGGCTTTTGGTAGTTTTATTTAGTTTCTGTCCCCTTTGAATGAAGCGTGTTTTACGATGATAAAAGTAGTGATTATTTACATGGAGTCTGGTGGGTTTGGTAATGGTGATTTTGGGGCTGGATCTGGCTCTTTAACAGAAAGGGTTATCTCTGTGGGGTCCTGTCCGTGTGCTCCTACCTCTCCCAGGAACTGGTTTTCCTCCTCCCGGACCCGGGCCTGGTCCCAGACTGTCAGCTCCAACATCCGCTCTCTGAACTCTCTCTGAGGGACTGGAGAGTACATGAAGGTCTGGTTCCACCGCGGCTCCACAGACTTCTTCACCGTCTTTGTCCGCCTCTTACTCTTATCGCTGTGACAACGGGCGACAACAAGCAACCAATCACAGAGAGGAGATATATATATATATATATATAGTATATATATAGCGACACTGAGAATGATGTCTTCAGAGTGTCTACCTCCGGTCTGGCAGGAAGTAGATGTAGACGTAGGGGTTTCTGGGCCGGCCGTCGTCTCGGACAGGAAGTTCTTTGGCTCCGAGGACCGTGACGATCAGCTGATGACCCACTTTATCGTACCACAGCTTCACCTGCGGGAACACAGACAGTCATCAGAACTACATATCCCAACAAGCTTAGCGACCGTACGCTTGGTCGGAATACGCAATCACGACGCCGCTACGGGACGGGACGGGGACGGGGGACGGGGGACGGGGGACAGTGGAAGCAGGTGGCGAATCAAGGAGCATAATCTTTAGGGGGGCTCAGAACTTTAGGGGGGCTCAGACCTTTAGGGGGGCTCAGAACTTTAGGGGGGCTCAGAACTTTAGGGGGCTCAGAACTTTAGGGGGGCACAGCCCTGATGAGAACGGGACTCGGATGCAGGGCCTTGCAAAAGTGTTAAGAGAGAAACCCACCCCTTCCTGTGAATGGGTCCTGGTCTTTCCTGTGAATGGGTCCCGCCCATTCCCATATATATATATATATATATATATATATATATATATATATATATATATATATATATATATATATATATATATATATATATACTATCTACTATCTACTACTCTAATCTAATATCTACTACTATATATATCTACTATCTCTCTCTTACCTGGATCCGAGGAACAAGCGGGCGCCTGGTAGCCACCTAAAACACACACACACACACACACACACACACACACACACACACACACACACACACACACACACACACACACACACACACACACACACACACACACACACACACGGTTAACATCTGAGAGCAGATTAGTTGTGCCGTGCTACAGTGCATGCTGGGTATACTTACAGACAGCGGCGCGGACAGAACGCCGGGGCTGATGGGAGACGGAGAAACTTTCTGACAGTCAAAAGGACCTGAAGAGAGAAAACAGGTGTGTTGTAAAATCTACAAAAACGTTGTAAAAACTAGATAAAAGTGATGAACTCACTGGAGTCCAGCTGGGAGATGTCTGCGCTTCTGGAAAGTTCTCTGAAAAAACAGAAAAGAAACAAGCTGTAATGTAAATAATCACTCCTAGCATGGAGTCTGGTGGAGATATGCTGCTCTATACACGCTAAAAGTAGTGATTATTTACATGGAGTCTGGTGGAGATATGCTGCTCTATACATGCTAAAAGTAGTGATTATTTACATGGAGTCTGGTGGAGATATGCTGCTCTATACACACTAAAAGTAGTGATTATTTACATGGAGTCTGGTGGGTAAGTGCTAGCGACCTCATCGCTGTTTCTAGTTAAACAGAAAGGTCTCAAAGAAGGTTTAAAGGTCTCTTTCTAGATTAATAAATGGTCAGTTCTTACAGGACCCCCTGGGACCCCCTAAAAGACCCCTGGGGGTCCCCAGACCCCACTTTGAGAAACATTTATGCAACGTACCCGAGCGCTCTGCAGACCAGCAGCTCCACCTGCGGCTCGGCTTTGGACTCCAGGATGATGTTGTACACTTCGTTAAACGAGGCTCCCTGGAGAGCCCGGCCGTTCCACTCCAGGACCTGGTCCCCTAAAAACACAGATCCACATAACACAGGACCTGGTCCCCTAAAAACACAGATCCACATCACACAGGACCTGGTCCCCTAAAAACACAGATCCACATCACACAGGACCTGGTCCTCTAGAACACAGATCCACATCAGACAAATACCTGGTCCCCTAAAAACACAGATCCACATAACACAGGACCTGGTCCCCTAAAAACACAGATCCACATTACACAGGACCTGGTCCTCTAGAACACAGATCCACATCACATAGGACCTGGTCCCCTAGAACACTGTGTGTGTGTGCGTGTGCGTGTGCGTGTGAGTGTACCTGGTCTCAGGTGTCCCACCGTGTCTGCCAGACTTCCTCTCTTCACCTTCGTGATGAACGCACAGAGACGCCCCGACTCCGTCATCTTACCCCCCACCACCTGGAAAACGCCGCCGCCCGTCAGAGAAACATCAACGCCATTCTTTAAAGCTACGCGCTGTATCCACGGTAACAATTTGTTGGGTTTCTGTGAATAACATCCCAGAGTCCGGTCTAGACCTGCTCCTTATGGAAAGACCTGGGAGATAAATAACATCCCAGAGTCCGGTCTAGACCTGCTCTTTATGGAAAGACCTGGGAGATAAATAACATCCCAGAGTCCGGTCTAGACCTGCTCCTTATGGAAAGACCTGGGAGATAAATAACATCCCAGAGTCCGGTCTAGACCTGCTCCTTATGGAAAGACCTGGGAGATAAATAACATCCCAGAGTCCGGTCTAGACCTGCTCCTTATGGAAAGACCTGGGAGATAAATAACATCCCAGAGTCCGGTCTAGACCTGCTCTTTATGGAAAGACCTGGGAGATAAATAACATCCCAGAGTCCGGTCTAGACCTGCTCCTTATGGAAAGACCTGGGAGATAAATAACATCCCAGAGTCCGGTCTAGACCTGCTCCTTATGGAAAGACCTGGGAGATAAATAACATCCCAGAGTCCGGTCTAGACCTGCTCCTTATGGAAAGACCTGGGAGATAAATAACATCCCAGAGTCCGGTCTAGACCTGCTCTTTATGGAAAGACCTGGGAGATAAATAACATCCCAGAGTCCGGTCTAGACCTGCTCCTTATGGAAAGACCTGGGAGATAAATAACATCCCAGAGTCCGGTCTAGACCTGCTCCTTATGGAAAGACCTGGGAGATAAATAACATCCCAGAGTCCGGTCTAGACCTGCTCCTTTGGAAAGACCTGGGAGATAAATAACATCCCAGAGTCCGGTCTAGACCTGCTCCTTATGGAAAGACCTGGGAGATAAATAACATCCCAGAGTCCGGTCTAGACCTGCTCCTTCAAGATGAAGAAGAAGAAGAAGAAGAAGAAGAAGAAGAAGAAGAAGAAGAAGAAGAAGAAGGCCACCTTGAGTCCGAGCAGCGCTCCGCTGTCAGCAGGAACCGTCCCGTCCTTCATCCTCTTGTTCAGAACAATCCGACCAACCAGACGCTCGCCATCTTTCGACGGTTGCCATGACACCGGCTGCTGCTAGGGTTAGAGGTACATGTGGTCACTTAGCAACAGCTACAAACAACAATAACAAGGTTTCAGAGATGGGGGGGTCCTACCGTCGACATCGGTGCAGTCTCGCCGGGCCAGGAGCTGTGATCCCGCCATTGGCTGTCCATGTCTCCTAGGACAGGACAGAGAAGAGGTCAGAGGTCAAGCAGATTCTGGTCCAGTATTAAAGGAATACGCAGCATGGAGAGAAGCTAGGACGCGGTTGGGCCTGCTAACGCGGCTAAGGGGACGCCACTAGCAGCTAGGAGCTAGCAGCTAGGAGCTAGCAGCTAACTGGAGCATTCCTACTATAATAATAATAATACATTTTATTTGTAATGCACTTTATATTTAAGACAAACCTCAAAGTGTTACAGAAAAAAAACATCAGTTTTATATATATATATATATATATATATATATATATATATATATATATATATATATATAATGCAACAACATTATTGTGCAAGGTTAAAACTCATAAAACTCATAAGTTTTGCTAAAAAGAAATGTTCTTAGTCCTTATAAAGGTCTCAGTAGTCTGTGGTCTACTCACCAACACCAGATCACACACAATGGATGAGCTACAAATACACACAGAACTGCTGCGTGGTGATTATCACAGAAACTCTGAACACACAGCAGTTAGCAGCTAGGAGATAGGAAATAGGAGCTAGCAGCTATTAGATAGGAGATAGGAGCTAGCAGCTAGGAGATAGGAGCTAGGAGTTTTTTACCTGCAAGCCTAGGTAACATGTTTTATCTGTAACCTAGGTAACATGTATTGCCTACCACCATTGCTGACAGACTCAGATTATTATTCTAAGTATGTGACAACTTTATGGAATGGATCCCTACAGAGAGAGACCTTTTAGTTAAAGAGGAAGATCCTTTTAGTTTAACATGAAACAGAAATCACCATCACCAAACCCACCAGACTCCATGTAAATAATCACTACTTTTAGCGTGTATAGAGCAGCATATCTCCACCAGACTCCATGTAAATAATCACTACTTTTAGTGTGTATAGAGCAGCATATCTCCACCAGACTCCATGTAAATAATCACTACTTTTAGTGTGTATAGAGCAGCATATCTCCACCAGACTCCATGTAAATAATCACTACTTTTAGTGTGTATAGAGCAGCATATCTCCACCAGACTCCATGTAAATAATCACTACTTTTAGTGTGTATAGAGCAGCATATCTCCACCAGACTCCATGTTAATAATCACTACTTTTAGCGTGTATAGAGCAGCATATCTCCACCAGACTCCATGTAAATAATCACTACTTTTAGTGTGTATAGAGCAGCATATCTCCACCAGACTCCATGTAAATAATATAGTGTCAAAGTTGTGATTATTTACATGGACTCTGGTGGGTTTGGTGATGGTGCTGAACACACACACACACACACACACACACACACACACACACACACACACACACACACACACACACACACACACACACAGCTTGCTTCTTCTTACCTTAAACAGTAACCTGTAAATTAGTGGAGGTTAGCTAGCTGTTAGCATCACAGCCTTGACCACGCCCCCTTGCCAAAAAACTGTAGATCACCAAGAAATCCATCAGATCACCAAGAAATCACCACCAGGTCCTTCTGCAGATTCTGTGTCTATTCTCAGTGTCTACAGAGACTCCTGAGGCATGCTGGGTAATCCACACTCTCCTCTTTTAATCCAATTATAGCCCAGGAGAGACGGGCGTCTTTAATCTGGATTAGATCAGGTTGTCCAAACTGGACCTTCTCCAGGTGTCTCTGAGCCAATCAGAGCCCTTCATCTCCCATCAGGTGACCAGATTAACGCGTCGCCATGACGTCTGATTTGTCTGAGAGACGAGCTGCAACGTGATTGGTTCAGAGCAAAGATCAAAGACAAGGCCAAACTAACGAACGTTACGAAGTGACGTAATTACACGACAACACAAACACAGTTTTTGCAAGTTCCCGCAATTCCATCGCATAAAATTGCATAATTCGCATTTTTTAAGGAAATGTGCTGCATAATCAAGGATTGTTTTTTCAACAATCGCAAATATATATGTATATGTGTACGTACGTATGTATGTAGAAATACAGTATATACTGTAGTAGTAGTAGCAGTAGTAGTAGTCGTAGTAGTAGTACCCTCCATGCACAGTAGTAGCTGTAGTAGTAGTAGTAATATTTCCTCATGTAAGTCAGGTCTGGCCTTAGTTTTAGTAGTAGTAGTAATATCTCAGGTGTATCCTTATCTTTAGTAGTAGTAGTAGTAGTAGTAATATCTCAGGTGTATCCTTATGTTTAGTAGTAGTAGTAGTAGTAGTAGTAGTAGTAATATCTCAGGTGTATCCTTATCTTTAGTAGTAGTAGTAGTAGTAGTAATATCTCAGGTGTCTCTTTAGCTTTAGTAGTAGTAGTAGTAGTAGTAGTAGTAGTAATATCTCAGGTGTATCCTTATCTTTAGTAGTAGTAGTAGTAGTAGTAGTAATATCTCAGGTGTCTCTTTAGCTTTAGTAGTAGTAGTAGTAGTAGTAATATCTCAGGTGTATCCTTATCTGTTAGTAGTAGTAGTAGTAGTAGTAGTAGTAATATCTCAGGTGTGTACAAGGAGAAAATACTCGCATTAGCATGTTTCCTTAATATATGATGATGCATTGGAGTCATTTTTGAATTTATTACAGTAAACATAGTACATATTGGACCTTTAAAACACACTTTTGAAGAGAGATAAATACTTTATTACACTTTCAGAGCTCTGAGAACACAATGAACAGAATTGAAGATGATGGTAGTTTCCTTTTAATGTGTCAAACAGAAGCTTGCGGTCTAATTTCATCTGATTTAGTTGTTTGAAGGTGAACATTAAGGAGAGCTACTGTGGATCCCACTACGGCCACGCCCCGCCCTACGATGCAGACGATTGGTGGGCTTAGGCATTGAAGGCGTTATTATAGTTTTTTCCAATTGCTAACACACTAAATCACAACAGCATGTGTGTGTGTATCTGCAAACGTTTCTGTGCATGGGAACAATCTGAAAAAGTTTCTATAATTTGAACTATTTTAGTATTATGGCAAAGCATACTACAGATGAGAGTGCTTTCATTATGTCCAACAGGGTGTAGTTGGTTACACACAACTCTGGTCCAATGAATGAAGAGTGTGCTGTTTGGTACTAAAGTTTGATTTTGATAATGCTGAATGTAGTTTAGGCTGCAGTGCTTCATGTTGCAGGATGTACGAGGTATTTTGCAGTTTGGGTGTGTAGTTTTGTGAATTAAGTATTTGGATAAAGATTTTTTGATTAAGAGGCAGATGTATGTAGAATCGGTGCTCTTCTAAACAATGTTGTGTTCTTGTGAGCGATTAAACCATAAACACATTTTGGTATAGTCTACATTTGAGTCATAAAAAGAACAAGCTTTGCACGATAAATTCGGATATTTCATTTTATAAATATTTATTACATATAGAGCATCCAATCTGTATATTTAATATTATTTACAATACAATGTCTCCTATCTAGAAGATTTTTGTCTGATACTTTGTTTGGACATAAAGGCACAAACATTATTCAGTGTCACCAGTCTCAGGTTCAGAAGAGTCTCCAGTCTGGTCTCCAGTCTCTGGTTGTAAAAGTGGATGTGAGTTCCTGGCTGGTTCTGGTCCTCCACAGTCCTCTCCATTAGCTTCTGTTTCCATGTGTTAAGTTTGTCTTTGATGAAGCTGTGAGGACAGAGCTTCCTCTTCATCATCTTCACTCTTCCACACTGTTTATCTGCGCGTTGTTCCTACCTTCCTCTTCATCTTCACAGGGACAAGAGTTAATGGGAACTTGGTGATATCAGCCTCCTCCAGCCCTTGAAGCTGCTCTCCCTCCTGACTGCTCCATAGTTCCTCTTTAATGTGTGGGGGGCTCTGGCTCCTGCTGGTCCACACTGTAGCTACACTCCTGCTGCTCTGGGGGAACCTCATCTTTAACCACCAACAGCTGCTCAACATCTCAAACATTAGGAATACATATTAAGAAGGAACACAAACTGACCTTTATTAGAGGAAAAGCAACAAGAAAATTAAATCATGAATGTATTGGTCTCTGACCAGTCTGCCAGCTTTCTGGTGGAGGATAAAGGCAAAGCGCTACTGTGGAACAGAACGTGTAGTGTTGTAAATCCCTATGGTAAATCCTCGTACATAATGATATCTATGGTTCATGTAGGCAGAACGGATCGTGTACCGACAGCGTCCTTTTGTTGCTGAAGCATTTCTGTTCAGCAGGAGAGGAAAAGTTTGAAGTGAGACTTTGTTGAAACCAAATAAAGACTTGGTTGTTTTTCGGTGTATTTTATTACACTCTGCAGAGTAAAGGGTGAAACGGTTACACAGAGTTTACAGCAGTAACAGTGTGAAGCGTCTGGCAAAGACAGAGCTAGAACCCCGTCTTATAGTCTCTTTCTCCAGCAGGAGGAGTCCTCGTTAGGGAACGTGCCATGCCTAGTCTTAGCTAAACAGTTCATCTCAACACACAGACAAGTTGGAGCCACTTTTACTTTTACTGTTCATGCCTCAACGTTTCTATCGGTCATTTATCTTTGCTGCCAAAGACAACCTGGTGCCTTTGGTCCCATCCAGATATTAGATGTTCTTGACCCTGCACCCTTATCAATCAACATATCTCTGGACAACGGTTTCTTTCAGACTTTATGGCACCAACCTTCAGCTGGTAAATTTAGGGACAAACAGCTGTGTCTTCTTCAGGGAGGACACGCAGAATGAATTAATTGAAGTCTTTGCTATGAAAAGCACAGTGATGAATAATATGAATAACACATGGATACTAGAGGATATATGAAATCATGCTTAAATGTAATTTTCCCATTACATTCCCCCCTTCTGATTACAACTAAATCACACAAAAGGAAAAATACTTTAAAATAAATGTTTTTGTGAGGAATTTAAACTTCTCAGTCGAAGCAAACATCACATCTAGATAAAGAGAAGGATAATAAGAGTAAAAAAAAATAAAAAAAATAAAAAAAATCACACAAATTCGGAAGCTGAGTCCGAGTTGTAAGAGGGCAAATGAAACAGTTCAGGAACCTTATCCATCATGATGAAAGAGGAAATCATTTTTTTTTATTAGTGGTATACTCCCCCTCACTCACCAGTCTCAGGATTAGAAAAGTCTCCAGTCTGGTCTTCAGTCTCTGGTTGTAAAAGTGGATGTGAGTTCCTGGCTGGTTCTGGTCCTCCTCAGTCCCCTCCATCAGCTTCTGTTTCCATCGGACCAACACATTTATGTGTTTTGAGCTGAGCGCTCCAGGCAAATCTTTTGTTACAAACACTGCAGCTGAATCTTTTTGCTCCGGTGTGGACTGCCATGTGTGCCCGTAAATGTCCTCTCTGTGTAAAAGATTTCTTACAAAGCAGGCAGCTAAAAGGTTTCTCTCCTGTGTGTGTTTTCATGTGGTTCTTCAGATGTGACTTGAAGCCAAATTTTTTCTCACACTCAGAGCAGCTGAATCTTTTCTCGCCTGTGTGGACTACCATGTGTGACCGTAAATATCCGCTCTGTGAAAAAGATTTCTTACAGACTGAGCAGCTGAAAGGTTTCTCTCCTGTGTGACTTCTCATGTGTATCTTCAGATATGACTTGGTGCCAAATCTCCTCCCACACTCAGAGCAGCTGAATGTTTTCTTACATGTTGAATCATCTTTCAGAGAGTTCAAAGCTGACTGAGGTTCTCTGGTCTCCTTCCAATCAGCACTGTCATCAGTGTCAGGTTCAGAAGAGTCTCCAATCTGGTCTTCAGTCTCTGGTTGTAAAAGTGGATGTGAGTTCCTGGTTAGTTCTGGTCCTCCACAGTCCTCTCCATCAGCTTCTGTTTCCATGTGTTGAGTTTGTCTCTGATGAAGCTGTGAGGACTGAGCTTCCTCTTCATCATCTTCACTCTTCACAGGGACAGGAGTGAATGGGAACTTGGTGATATCAGCCTCCTCCAGTCCTTGAAGCTGCTCTCCCTCCTGACTGATCAACAGTTCCTCATGCTCCTCTTTAATCTGTGGGGGGGCCTGACTCCTCCTGGTCCACACTGGAGCTACACTCTTGCTGCTGAGGGGGAATCTCTTCTGCTGCTCAACATCTGCAGAAAACACAAATTGAGGAAAACTGGGACGTCAGACAAAACCAAGATAACTGCACCATTCAACAACTTGCACAGCAAACTTCCCTTCAAAGACCAAGCAGCAGCTGCCGGTAAGCCACTTAGACTATCCTGTTCTACTTTAAACTAAATAAACAGACCCATAGTTAACAAAGACCTGAGGGGTGTGTGGTTATTATAATCAGTGATGTTTGTGTGATATGGTTTTAAAACAGAATGTAAATGTGTGTGAGTGTTTATCTTGTGAAGGTAGCTACAGTAGCATGTAAATCTCCGTAGTATAGAATGTTATCTGTGCACAAAAAATGACAGGATTATTGTGGGGAATTTGATGAATGACTAGTTAAAAATGATTTTAAACACTGTGAAAATTAACAAAACATTTGAACACCTTAAAACACATACAGGCAACCTATAGACTCAGTCTTTGAATGACAGCCGCCATGCCCCCCTCACTTGATGGCAAAACACTCCTTTCCAATGGTGGAGTAGCCCGCCTCACGGGGGAACAGTTTGCGGCTCACAAACTGTATGGGCCTTTTGTCCTTATCCTCTCTGCAACAACACCGCCCCCAGGCCAATGCCTGAAGTGTCAGTTTGCACAGTGAAGGGCAAGGAGAAGTCGGGACTCTGCAACACCGGTCCATGGCACATGCTCTCCTTGAGGTCATGGAAGGCTGCCTCACATTCGGCAGTCCAGAACACCCAGTTGGGACTGGTCTTGCGAGTGAGGACCGACAGGGGAACAGCCCGGCTGGAGAAGTCGGGGTTAAAATGCCGGTACCAGCTGAGCAACCACAGGAAAGATATCACCCCCTTCTTTGTTGAGGGTGGCTAGGAACAGCGGATGGCATCAACCTTGTTAACCTGAGGACGGATGGTGCCACCACCCAGGACATGACAGCCATGCACAAAAAACTACAGGGATATTGTAGGGAATTTGATAAATGAGTAGTTTAAAAATGATTTTAAACATTGTGAAAATTAAGAAAACATATGAACATGTTAAACAAACATATACAGGCAACCTTTAGACTGCTTTTTTGAATGATGAAATAGGTAGTGCATTGCTACCATGACAGCCGCAATGCGCCCCGTCACATCCAGGACATCTATAAATTAATTGAATTTGATCAATAGTCTTACCTCCCAAAATCACTACAAGCTTGGGTGTCAATAGTTAAGATTGACATACTACCATAAATAATTTTCTTCTAGACTGCAACAACATGTATTTGGGGTCGGTAAACAACCGTGCATAAAGCACAAAACTCTCCAAGATCACAAATCAGAGAGTGGACGTTTAATTCATAATTTTAAACAGAGTCATTATTTTGGACATTTGCATTGAGATCATTATCATATTGACTTAGTCCTGACTCTGTTATTTGTTGGAAACCTATAGAGAGTACTTTAGCATTCCCACACAGGGTGGACAAAGCATTCTTTGTTCGTACGATACTAAATAAAATAAGCAACCACCGGCTGGTCCTGTGACGCAGGTTACTAAGCACCGGGAGGTTACAGTACTTTTAGTGGCTGTTACATTTAACCTTCATGTTGTCCTTGGGTCATATTGACCAGTTTTCAATTAAAAAAAAAAAAAAATTGTCATGAAAATGTCATTAAATATTAAAAATATGAAAAACCTTTTGGTTGAAAAAGTGAGAAAAATGTGGGGAAAAAGCGATAATGTTGAAGAAACGCTTTGTTTTTTCATGGTTGACGGGAAAACAACACAAGGGTTAAGTTTAGCTGACAAAAGGTGAGCATCATGCAGTGAATACAGTTATCTTTAGACACCAATACGACTTCTTAAACCAACAGATTAGTCGACTAATCCACTCAGAGGGGGCAGCTCTAGACTTCTGCAGAGTGTTTCCGTCTTCCCCTAAAAACACGTTAAATAAATATGTCAACGTTGTTCCTACCTTCCTCTTCATCCTCTTCATTTTTCACAGGGACAGGAGTGAATGGGAACTTGGTGATATCAGCCTCCTCCAGCCCTTGAAGCTGCTCTCCCTTCTGACTGCTCCACAGGTCCTCCTGTTCCTCTTTAATGTGTGGGGGGGGCTCTGACTCCTGCTGGTCCACAATGGAGCTACACTCCTGCTGCTCAGGGGGAACCTCTTCTTTAACCACCAACAGCTGCTGCACATCTGCAGGAAAGTGGGAAACACAATCAGTGGAGGAGAAAAGCTGAATAAATGTTTCACTGGTGTTTTCAGTGATACATACCGCTTTCTGATTATCTTTGTTTGGACACTTTTGGGCCCAGAGATAGAGCCGTTAAAGAAAACACAGGAATGATCAGACAGAGCAACGTCAGTCACCACAACCTTGGAAATGTTCAGACCCTTGGAGACAATCAAGTCCAGAGTGTGCCCCTTATTGTGCGTGGGCTCTGTCACATGCTGAGTCAGTCCATAGTTCTCAAAAACACAACACAGTTCTTTGGTCCCTCTGTCCTGGGGGGTCAACATGAATGTTAAAATCACCCGCAACGATTACACAAGGTTAATGCAGATTATAGACAGCAGTTCAGTGAAGTCATCAATAAAGGTTGCACAATAATTAGGTGGCCTGTAGATATTTAGAAATATAGCTTGAGGGGAGGATCTTAACTGTAGAACCACATATTCAAAAGAAGCAAAATTTCCATAACATATTTGCGTACAGTGGAATGAGACATTTAACAAAATGGCAACTTCACCTCCTTTCTTATTCACTCTATTCTCGCTCATAAAACTGAAGTTAGGGGGAGCTGACTCGATGAGACCAGCAGCGCTGTTATTATGGTCTAACCAGGTTTCAGTTAAAAACATAAAATCTAGATTGTGATTAATAATAAAATCATTGATTAAAAATGATTTTCCTGCCAAAGACCTGACGTTTAGTAAAGCTAGTGTTTTCATTTTTTGGGACAGGCTGTGGCTGACGAGGAATGGATGCTAAATTTGCTAAGTTTGCAGTTAAGTGTTTATTCGCCGTTCTTTTTCTATTACCTATCACAACATAAATTGAGGAAGAATTGACACAGGGCCCGGGCTTGTCTTGGAAAGAGTCATGAGTGTCATTAGGCCTGCAGCCTGGGCCCGGCCATATCAGTTAATGCTTGCTGGAATTTATACACAAGCGTCCTTATCAGCCTGGGGGGACGGAGTTAGCCAACATCCTGGCAGAGGTGCCTGGCGTTTTACTTTTGCCCGGGTCAAGCGATGGGGAAGGAAGGGGTGTAAATTTGGTTCCAGCATCCACCAGCTGCTTCATCTTGTCAGTGAACTCCAACATGGGGATAGGGGAATAAGGGGAAATAGCTCAAAGGGGTCTAGGGTGCTAGTTGGTGTCTGTTAGCTCACCGGGCTCTAGGGTGCTAGTTGGTGTCTGTTAGCTCACCGGGCTCTAGGGTGCTAGTTGGTGTCTGCTAGCTCACAGGGGTCTAGGGTGCTAGTTGGTGTCTGTTAGCTCACAGGGGTCTAGGGTGCTAGTTGGTGTCTGTATGCTCACCGGGCTCTAGGGTGCTAGTTGGTGTCTGTATGCTCACAGGGGTCTAGGGTGCTAGTTAGTGTCTGTTAGCTCACAGGGCTCTAGGGTGCTAGTTAGTGTCCGTTAGCTCACAGGGCTCTAGGGCACAAGTGAATGCAACTACCTTCAGTTGGTAGAGTAATAGCTTGTGTGACGGAGCCTGCTGGACCTGGACCAGAGATGTGACCCATGGCCAGAATATCATAGTTCATAAAAATGCAGCGCAGTGACGATAAACATTTCATACACACGACGTGTATCTTTGCTGAACCGCCATTCAACCTGTGCTGGACCCATTCATGAGTCAGCCGTCTCTCTGTGAGTACGTCCATCGCACTCCCCCACTGTCCCTAACTCTTTTAATCTATTGTTGTTGAAAACAAGTGAAGGAGCTTTCTCAGAGATACATTAAAAAAAATCCTTTATCCTATTTAAGCTGTGTTGCAGCTGTATGTCTATACAACTTCCACATAAGAAGAATGTAGCATAATATGGATGTGAAAGCAGTTAATAGCCTATGTGACAATAAAATATGTTTTGGTTAAAATCAACAAATAATCGTGATAATTAATCATGATCACAATATTGATCAAAATTATCGTGATTATCATTTTGCAGCCCTACTCTCTTCCCATAACAGTAAACCTCGTCGGACTAACGTCACATACACAGGCTGCCCACATGGCTACCTGTCTTAAAGGGGCCGTCCACATGGCTACCTGTCTTAAAGGGGCCGTCCACATGGCTACCTGTCTTAAAGGGGCCGTCCACATGGCTACCTGTCTTAAAGGGGCTGTCCACATGGCTGCCTGTCTTAAAGGGGAAGGGTCAGCCGATGATAATCATGAAAAAGGAAAACGGTGAAAGTTTACTTTTCTATCAAGCAGCAAAAACGTTTAGTGTCAACATTGCAACATTATGCGATGTGACTATCGCGCATGCGCACATCGCAGGACGTACACTACAATACAAACGTCAATGCTAAAACACAATATTGTTCAGCCCTAATTTAGACACCAAAACAACCAATTAGTTGACTAATCCACTCAGAGGGGGCAGCCCTAGACTTCTGCAGAGTGTTTACTCCTTCCCCTAAAAACACGTTAAATAAACATGTCCACATTGTTCCTACCTTCATCTTCATCATCTTCACTCTTCACAGGGACAGGAGTGAATGGGAACTTGGTGATATCAGCCTCCTCCAGCCCTTGAAGCTGCTCTCCCTCCTGACTGCTCCGCCATTTCTCCTGTTCCTCTTTAATGTGTGGGGGGGGCTCTGGCTCCTGCTGGTCCACACTGGAACAACACTCTTGCTGCTCAGAGGGAACCTCTTCTTTAACCACCAACAGCTGCTGCACATCTGCAGGAAACAGGGAAACACATATGTAGGAAAACCAGGAAAACCCCTTACCCTCAAATACTTAACTAACGCACCTAGGGTACCGTCTATTTGCTGGAAGGTAACTGTCGGTAGCTACCGTTGGTATTGTTCATATTTATGCACAATGATATATAAAGCAAACTTGCCTAAAAAGGAACTAAACGCTGTTTTCAGGTAACTTTACTGATGACGTTCAAACAGGCATGTTTGTGTGTTTTGAGAAATATCATTATACTGCACGGCTACATTGTATTTGTGTTATTTATATATTTTATTTTATTTTCATTTACTGTTTTCATACATAGAAGTTTAGTTTGCTAAATATATCACATTTCTTTAGCTGGATATTGTATGTGAAAAGGAGAAAAAGGTTCTTCCATAAAATTGCACTTTAGATGTCTGTGAATTTCCCACACCAGGAGTAATTTATGTAGTTCTATTTTATAGTGATTGTTTATCTATTTAAAAAATGTTCTATGCAAAATATTACATTTTCTATTAAAGAAAAGATAGAAAATAAATATTGTGTGTGCTGAGAATTGGTTAGAAGAAATAATATTGGAATTGGCTAAAATCGCTATTGGCTGGTCGAGCTCAATGACAAATCAGAAATTGGAATCAGAATAAAAAAAATGTAATTTGTGCATCTCTACTTATTCTCTACAGGGATCTACGTAGAATGTCATGGAATACAAAGATAACCAGAGCTTAGATCAGAGATGACAGGGAGGAAGAGGAGGCTGCAGTTACCCCTGGACCATATGGTTTGTTTATATTAGAGAAAGACGGATAGAAAAATACAGAGAATCATGATTCATAATAATTATAGCAGTTGGTATGATGAACGGTGGCAATTATAATAACAATGAAGATAATGGAACTATAAGTAAAAAATAATTGCAGTTCATGGGGCATAGCGTCATCCTCTGCTACCCTGTAAAATGTTCTAGATCCACCACTGCATCAGGCAAAAATAGATTTTGACACACACACACACACACACACACACACACACACACACACACACACACACACACACAGCAAATAAAGCAAACTTTTGACGTTGTTTATCTAGAAAAACATCACGGAAATCACCAAACCAACCAGACTCCATGTAAATAATCACTACTTTTAGCATGTATAGAGCGGCATATCTCCACCAGACTCCATGTAAATAATCACTACTTTTAGCATCTATAGAGCAGCATATCTCCACCAGACTCCATGTAAATAATCACTACTTTTAGTGTGTATAGAGCAGCATATCTCCACCAGCCTCCATGTAAATAATCACTACTTTTAGTGTGTATAGAGCAGCATATCTCCACCAGCCTCCATGTAAATAATCACTACTTTTAGTGTATATAGAGCAGCATATCTCCACCAGACTCCATGTAAATAATCACTACTTTTAGCGTGTATAGAGCAGTATATCTCCACCAGACTCCATGTAAATAATCACTACTTTTAGCGTGTATAGAGCAGCATATCTCCACATGTAAATGGGTGAATTAAGAGTTTATTCCAACCAGACCAGAGTGGTGATTGTTGAAACAGTGGAAAGATGAACCAAGACGGCTTTTGGTAGTTTTATTTAGTTTCTGTCCCCTTTGAATGAAGTGTGTTCTACGATGATAAAAGTAGTGATTATTTACATGGAGTCTGGTGGGTTGGCGACGGCCTGTTAAAGAGCGAAGATTCCAACAGATGTTATGAATAAATGCTTATTTCCATCCGTCCTATCGTCATATGGTCGCTGAGAGAAGAGAGCACAGGAAGGAGAGAAAGACCAACTGAAGGTTTAATGAACTAACCTGCTCTGTGTAACCGGAGCTGAGGGTTGAAAACAGCGTCCAGTAGTTCCCGTTGTCGCTCGTTCTCCTCTTTTGAACGACAAAGTTCCTCCTCGTACTCTGCTATCGTTCTTTCAAACAGCCCAAATATCTCTTCAGCAGCCGCAGTTAGTCGCTGCTCCACCAACGCTCTCAGCATCTGGACTTTACACATTTTACCTCTTTCTCAGCACAACAAAGACCCTCTGCTAACACTCCTTTCTAAGAGACGCCATCTTGGTCACAGGGGGAAGTTAGCCGCAGATCAGTGTTGCCAGATCTTGCGAGAAAAATAAGCAACCAAGCCTGTGAAAACAAGCCCAAAACAAGCGACTTTTTCTACGGAGCCCCCATAAGATCCTGGAAAAGAAAAATAAATAAACGGTGTGCACGGTTTTACAATCCGTGGGGACGGATTGTCAATTTCCATCCATGTGGACAGATTGGTAAACTGTACACACAACAGAGTTTGTTAATTTTTTCTCCCTGAGCTTCAGGACAATGACCACAGGAGGGAGTTAAACCACCTTTTAACATTATTTAACATTAGAAAACTGATGGGAGCTCAACTATAGACACTTTTTCACAGTAATTTTGAGTTGTTCCCCACGACGGGTTGAATCCATTCTTTTACTCCTTTCTCTTTCTCTCAGTCTTTGTTATATTTCTTCCCGTATTTCACCCGGGCATTTATTCCTCCAAAAACTCTACAACAATCCAGTCACCATCAGTCGCTTTTTCCTAACCAGAAAAAAAAAATTGTCCTGCTCTGCCTCTGATTGGCTAGTACTCGTTGCCATCTGGGTCAGAGCCAATTAGAAGTAGGAAGTGGGCGGAAAATAGGCTTGTTCGAGATGAACCAGGTCTGCGCAGAATCGATCACCAGCGATCGGCGCCCGTTGCATGCTGGGTAGATTTGTGTCCGACTTGATCCCGACTTGCTCTGACGTCATGCACACGTGGGCAACGGAAATCTCACGAGAACAAGGCGGCCGCAGGTCTGAGACCAGGGGGCCGCAGGTCTGAGACCAGGGGGCCGCAGGTCTGAGACCAGGGGGCCGCAGGTCTGAGACCAGGCAGCGCAGTTGCTTTTCACCGACTGCAAGAGCCAGGCGGACCCAGAGCATGCTGGGAAACGCCGGCTTCTCAGCTGATTTAACAGCTGATTGGTTTACAGCATGATGACGTTTGATATAAACTTTTTATTGTTTTTGGGATTTTAGTTGCTATTTGTCTGATTTAAAGACTTATTCTGTACAGAACACACCTTATGTGGCTGATAGTGATGTTAAGAAGTCAGAGAGACTAAATCCGTTCAGATCACTGATCATCTCCAGTCTGTTAATAACATCAGAACAGATCTCATGTAGAACATTCTGAGAGCTACTCTGTCATAATTAAAACAACTAGAGACTGGACCAGCTGATGTGTGGGTCTGATTATATTTTATTAAATCATAATCGCACCACAGTGTTTTTGTCACTTCCTGTTCAGTCTGAAGGCGGCTGGAATCGGATGGAAACTGTCCGACTTTACTGCAGCCCCCCCCCCCCTGCTGCTGCCGCCTGCTCTCGTCTACTTTACAGGCGAGGTGCAGTTCATCTCCAACGAGCCTAATAACAACTGCTGTCTCCAGTGTGTATAGGGAAAGGGGCGGGACCGAGGGAACAGGCAAGACAAACTCCTACATTTAAATAACATAGAAAATATCTGCTTGACAACTTATTATGGAGCTGGGAACAAGCCCAAATAAGCAACTACACTTTAGTAACAAGCCCAAGAAAACCGCGACCCGCGACTACCAATATTTGTAAGCGACTTTACAGAAAAACAAGCCCAAAGTTGCTTAGAATAAGCGGACTTGGCAACACTGCCGCAGATTCCGGTGCAGTTTAGTTCAAAATAAAAGTCCAGAAGTGTTCCAGATTTCCTCTGAAAACACGCAGGAATATAAACATAATACATCAGTTTTTATGAGGACATGTGTGTACCGACTAAAACCTTCTAAACAACAACCAAAAACTCTGGTTTACAGCAAAACTCAAGCATCTTCGTCAGTCCAAAGAGGAGGTCTTCAGAAGTGGGGACACAGTCCTGTATAACCAGGCCAGGAACAACCTAACCAAAGAGATCAAAGCAGCTAAGAGGAGCTATGCTAAAAAGCCGGAAAACCGCTTCACAAACAGAGACCCTCGGTTGGTGTAGAGAGGCCTGCAGAACCTCCCAAACTACAGGAGACCACCCCCCAACACTGACCCTTGGTCGGTGTGTCTGCTATGGACTCCTTCAGGTTTCTGGGATCCACTATATTCCAGGACCTACAGTGGGAGCCCAACACTGCCACCATCATCAAGAAGGCCCAGCAGAGGCTGTAGTTCTTGGGCCAGCTCAGGAAGCTCAACCTGCCTAAGGAGCTGCTGGTCCACTTCTACACAGCCATTGTCCAGTCTGTCCTCTGCATGTCCATCACTGTCTCAGACCATCGTCCAGTCTGTCCTCTGCACGTCCATCTCTGTCTGGTTTGGATCTGCCACCAAAAAGGACCGGAGCAGACTACAACGGACAGTTAGGACAGCAGAAAAGATCATCGGTGCCAACCTGCCCTCCGTCCAGGACTTATACTCCTCCAGAGTCAGGAAAACGGGCAGGAACCATCACTGCACACCCATCTCACCCCGGACACAACCTGTTCCAGCTTCTCCCCTCTGGGGGGCGCTACAGAGCACTGTACGCCAAAACCAAAGGATTCAGGAACAGTTTCTACCCACAAGCCATCTCTCTGATGAACAGCTGACTACTGACCCACAGTGTCAGGTTCAGTTCTGGTCAATAACCCAGTAACACGGTCTCTACAGCACCTGGTTACTGGTTCCACTTACTATTCCACATATTTATTATTTATTCATCATTGTCATTTTCTATTCCAGAGTTGTTTATACTGTTCATATTGTAATATAACATAATACTATTTATTCCAGCACCCTTTGCACTATGCTCCATAATTAAAATAATAACTATCATAATTAACTCCCGCATACTTTGCAATCTTCATTCCACTGTTTCCTCAACTGGTCTATATTGTTTCTGTTTATAGTGTGTATATTTAAGTGTGTATATATTGTTTGGTTGTTTTGTATGTGTAAGCACATTGCAGTGTAATTTCATTTGATTGAGTTGTTTGTCTGAAGGTGAACATTAACGTCACCTTCATAAAGAATGGGAAACAATGTGGATGGACCCAACCAATCAGGGTTTGCGTAGGCGCTGCATCTCCCCCTGGTGGCGAAGCTGCGATGACAAGAAAATATCTTAAAGTGTATTGAATCAATACTGGAAATACATTTGACTAGTATATTTGTTTGTTTTGTACTTTCCCCCTTTCCTTTATATATCCTTCTTGCTAAGTTTTCTGGCCAACACAGCCACCCCCTTCTCCTGTCTACGTGACTAAAGTCACATATAGTAGACTGTTCATCTGCAATTTTAGTTGGAAGAAGATGTCCTTGGTTGGCCTACCCACTTTCTTAGTTACACACATCCTCTCTCCCCCTTGGCCGAGGCATAATTCAACACAGTTTTATACAGATCATAATATGTTGCTCTCAGCTTTGCTTCAAAGAGAAAAACCCTCTGCTCCCTGACAGGAAACACCTTGCTAGGCTAACTTCCCTATGCTACCTCCCTCACATCTCCCTGTGTTAAACTTCAGAGAGCTCTCAACCTGCTCTTCCTGTCTCCCTGACACAGAGATAAAGTCTCCTCTCTGAGACTGCTGGAACTAAATTATAACACCTTAATTGATGATATGACAGACATTACAAGACAAAACAATATCTAATAAATATTTAAAATTTTTGATTGGACTTAAAGGCACAAACATTATTCCATGTCACTAGTCTCAGGTTCAGCAGAGTCTCCAGTCTGGTCTTCAGTCTCTGGTTGTAAAAGTGGATGTGAGTTCCTGGCTGGTTCTGGTCCTCCACAGTCCTCTCCATCAGCTTCTCTTTCCATCAGACCAACACACATGCCTTTTAACAAGATAACACCAGGCAAATTTTCTTTTACAAACACTGCAGCTGAATCTTTTCTCTCCTGTGTGGACTACCATGTGTGACCGTAAACTTCCTCTCTGTGTAAAAGATTTCTTACAGACTGAGCAGCTGAAAGGTTTTTCTCCTGTGTGAGTTCTCATCTGGTTCTTCAGATATGACTTGACGCCAAATCTTTTACCACACTCAGAGCAGCTGAATGTTTTCTTACATGTTGAATCATGTTTCAGAGAGTTTAAAGCTGACTGAGGTTCTCTGGTCTCCTTCCAATCAGCAATGTCATCAGTCTCAGGTTCAGAAGAGTCTCCAGTCTGGTCTTCAGTCTCTGGTTGTAAACGTGGATGTGAGTTCCTGGCTGGTTCTGGTCCTCCACAGTCCTCTCCATCAGCTTCTGTTTCCATGTGTTGAGTTTGTCTCTGATGAAGCTGTGATGACTGAGCTTCCTCTTCATCATCTTCATCCTTCACAGGGACAGGAGTGAATGGGAACTTGGTGATATCAGCCTCCTCCAGCCTTTGAAGCTGCTCTCCCTCCTGATTGATACACAATTTATCCTGCTCCTCTTTAATGTGTGGGGGGGCCTCTGGCTCCTGCTGGTCCACACTGGAGATACACTCCTGCGGCTCAGGGGGAACCTCTTCTTTAACCACAAACAGCTGCTGCACATCTGCAGTTAAACACAAATTGAGGAAAACTGGGATGTCAGACAAAACCAAGACAACTGCACGATTCAACAACTTGCCTCCATTAGAAGCAATCACAACCTTTGACATTTTCATAACTCACAGTGTAACTGACAGTGGTGAAATCATGATTTAAACTTAACAGGAAGGTCTGGTGGTCATGAAAGCAGACTGTAACCTGGAGAAGGTCTGGCTGGGTTTTGGTGAACAGAATGCTATCATCTGCATAAAAATGAGCATTACAACACTAAGCCGATCAGCAGGTCAGAGGTGAACAGCAGAAAAGATATTCAAATTTATTCAAATTCAAGCCCTACTATAAACCTATGTAACCTTATGACGCTCTTGCCGACAGGGCTGCCCTTTATGGCCCCCATCATTTTTAATAACACCATTTGTATGGTCTTTTATCAACTCCTACATTAGGCCAATGCGGTGGGATCAGGGGAGAACTTGCTTGGACGCGTGTCCTGCGTGCCAATAATCAATGTCCACACGTACTGTCTGCATTTCGGTGCTCTGACCCATTTATTTTCCTTCTGTCAAACAATTAAAACCCTAACACCACCGACACGCCTGACACGATGAAAAGCTGTGTGCTTTCCCCGTTTCTCCACACACCGGTGTACCTGAGGCTTACTCAGTGCTCAAACATAAAACTGCAGATTTTTTTTTTATTATTACTTGATTAGTATAACAATTAACCCAAAATGAATATAAAAAATTTAATTAATTCACTTAATTTAATTGATAATTTATTTATGCTGTTATAATTTTAAACTGCCGGGGGAGTTCCTTTGACACGTGTCTATTATTGCCACTGTTCATCACACCGCTAACCGGCCCCGTCACACTCCGCCTACCAAGAGCCTGGGTCTGTCCGAGGTTTCTCCCCAAATGGAAGTTTTTCCTTGCCACTAAATGATTGTTCTTGGGGGATTTGCTGGAATTGTTGTTTTTTTGTGTGTAAATTATAGAGTGTGGTCTAGACCAACTCTATCTGTAAAGTGTCTTAAGAAGAGTGAACTCTTGTTATGATTTGATACTATAAATAAAATTGAACTGAATGCCAACACAAAGGAAAAAGAAGGTAACAGATATCTGGCGTAAATAAGGGACATCTTTAAATATCCATTGACATCATTAAGTGTGGAACGTCGAAGACATAGACAACTTGGGGGTGGAGATTTTTCCCTCATTAATTAGTATTGCTAAAAACATCCAGGACATCTATAATTTAATTGAACCTGACCTTGATCGATGGTCTTCCCTCCCAAAATAATTACAAGCTTGAGTGTTAATAGTTAAGATGGACATACTACCACAAATTATTTTTCATAATTTTCTCATATTTTCATAGGGGGCAGCCCTAGACTTCTGCGGAGTGTTTCCCTCTTCCCCTAAAAACACGTTAAATAAATATGTTGACATTGTTCCTACCTTTCTTTTCATCATCTTCACTCTTCACAGGGACAGGAGTGAATGGGAACTTGGTGATTTCAGCCTCCTCCAGCCTTTTAAGCTGCTCTCCCTCCTGACTGCTCCACAGTTCCTGCCGTTCCTCTTTAATGTGTGGGGGGGGCCTCTGGCTTCTCCTGGTCCACACTGGAGCTACACTCCTGCTGCTCAGGGGGAACCTCTTCTTCAACCACCAACATCTGCTGCACATCTGAAGGAAACAGGGCAACACACAATGAGGACTGAAGACAGGCACTACATGCTTCTGCATACTAACTTTCAGAGTGCTCAAGCTGTAAAACTGTGGATGAATTAAGAAAATTGATACAGTGGTCGATATGAATCCCCGTTCATTGTAGTTTCTGCTGAAGATAGCTAGCCATGGAAGTTTGGGAATAGAGACGTTTATAACATCGCATGCAGGCTTTACAGCGATCGGATGTATCATTAGTTAATACACACAATGAATTACAGCCCTTATATCCCTTTTACAGCTATAGAACTAACTTTATTGCAAAGGAATGTAATTGAATTGTCTTGTTGCTGAAAGGTGCTGTAGAAATAAAGTTGCCCTTGCCTTCCAACCTCAGCCTGTCAGTCAGGGCATAGAAAGAACCGCTGTGCCGCTTGTCTCAGAGGAACTGTAACATCAACAGCAACGCAACCGCTTTTGCAGAGGAGTGTATATATAGACAATATGATGCTTTGGATAACAGATTGCAAATAAAGCAAACTATTGCTAAAAAGAAACGTTTTTGTTTTCTTTAGAGTGTCTTGTATCGTTTTCTGTTTTATTTTGACGTCTGGTGAAAAAATTATGTGAGTTCTGACTTTTTTCTCAGGATTCTGAGAAAAAAGTCAGAAATCCTCTTCCGTAGCGACCAGATCGACCAGAGAAACCCATAAATGTATTTTTGACTTAAATAATTGATTAAAAAATTACGACAGTCGTGTTTTGTGCTCTACACAGTCCTGTACATATATACTTGCAACCATGTTATTAATTGAGACGTATTTTTAAAAACTGATAGCTTGCTACACTAACTGCTAATGTTAACGTTACATTGCTGATTTGATTAGTCTCTGTGTTTCCTTTGTGTGTTGTGAGTTCATTTTGTTCGGTGTGTTGCTGTTTTTTGTGTTTTTTTGAATGGTGTACTGTGTGTGCCTGCTCTTTCCTGGCCTGCATACTTTAGGTACTTCTAGTTTGTAAGTTTTTTTTTGTCTTCATTTGAATAAACATCAAACTCTGCATTTTGGGTCCAAGCCTATTCTATCGTTCTATTCGTGACAGAATGAACCCCCCACAAATGGACCCAGCAGGTATGGAGATTAATCTTTCAAGGGGATGGGATTTTTTTCGCTCCCTGCATGAGGAGGACCCTGCCTTCACTAGGCACCTTATGGAGGTGCACTGGCAGGCTATGGCGCAGGTGTTTTGGTGACCCACTTTGGTTTAAAAACAGCAAATTTCACCGAAAGGTAGGGAGTTTGCATGCTGCTGGTTCTAATGTTAGCGGTCTGCCGACCCACCGCCGCTGGGTCTAATGTTAGCGGTCTGCCGACCCACCGCTGCTGGGTCTAACGTTAGACGCCCCCTGACCCGTTGTCACTGGGTCTAACAGTTACTCCTCATGCCCCCTGAGAACATCTCCCAATCTGCGTTGAACGGCCTTCCTCCCAGCGAGCTGCAACACAGTTTACGGCCCCACTGACGCATTTTGTCTCTGGGCAACAAAGACTCAGTTACCTCATGTTCGTTACATCTTTAGATGGACCTGAACTGGTGATATTTTAACTTCTAACAGTCCTCTCCTCTTCCTTTTCTTAATTACACCTAGGTCGTTGTGACCCAGACAATTACTACTAACGTACGTGATAATCAACAGATGGTTCACTTCAAAGCATTTCACTTTATTTCATCCTGGGGGGAACTCAGCATGTCCTGGGACCTGTTGCACAAAAGTAGCGCAGCTTGACTTAGTGTGATCGGCTCATTGCGGCTTAATCGGTTGCACGTTTGCTGAGCCAGAATGAGAAGATGAAGCTATAATACTTATGGAGTGGAAATCAGCTACATCACCACAAACCTCCAGGTGGCTTTCTGATAATATGATGTGTCTAACATTAGAAAAAATCCAATTCTCCCTCAGAGGATCATCCAGAAAATTTTACAAAACTTGGGACCCTTTACTGGCTTAAAGTATTGTATTTAATATTACTTTACTTTGAAGGGCTTACTGCTCTTCCCTCTTCATAACTGCTGGGGACATAGGGATGGTGGAGCAAAGTGACTACATTATACGTTACCAGGAGCAACAAAAGAAAGGTGGTTTTTGTTAATAGAACGGTGTCTTGTTACAATTGACACTGTACACTACCTTCTCTAAAACAATACAAATATGTATTAAAAAAAAGATGAAGATGAAGCTATGTCCAGCCAAGTGTAGACAGCTTAGATAAGTGCATGGCATTTAAAATAGACCACGGTATCCATCACAGAATTACTGATGCGGAAATGCAGAAGCCCAATAGACAATAGCGAACTGACTGAATTTATAAGGATTTAAAAAAAATCTACTTAGCCTAGTCATGCCAAATTTTTACAAAGTTGTAGGCTGCACTGTGTTTTAATTGCTTTTTTATGTGTTGGTTTTATTGCTGTATGTGGTCTATTGTGATGAATGCGCTGGTTTTATTGTAAACTGTTTTTGAGTAGCCTGCAATATAAATCACAATATAAATAAAATGTATTATTATTTAGCCTACTTTGCCTTAAAAGTGAACAGAGGGAATAATGTTCTTCAGGAAATGAACCCTATGGTCTCTAGGCTTCATTTCAAACCCTTATTCACGCCATGTATTAGGACCATATGCACAAATTTCTATAATCTACAGTGGGGTTTGAAAGTTTGGGCACCCCAGGTAAAAATTTGTTTTAATGTGCATAAAGAAGCCAAGAAAAGATGGAAAAATGGATTCAATAACATTTCAGCAAATTTTGGACACTATCTTGAGGCCATGTGTGATAAAGCTGAAGTTAAAGAAAGGATGGCTTCTACAAATGGATAATGATCCTAAACACACCTCAAAATCCACGGTGGATTACATCAAGAGGCGTAAACTGGAGGTTGTGCCATGGCCTTCACAATCTCCTGACCTCAACATAATGTAAATCTATGGATAGACCTTAAAGGAGCAGAAATCTCAAAGAACTAGAAGACTTCTGGAAGAAGAATGGGTGAAGATACCTCAAACAAGAATTAAAGCCTCTAGGCTGGCTACGGGGGGGTTGATTTCTGTCCTTTGATCCTTTTGGAGATTTTTCATCTTTTCTTGGCTTCTTTATGCACATTAATACACATTTTTACCTGGGGGGCCCAAACCTTCAAACCCCACTGTATGTCTAATTCTAAACCTCTTTCTACCATTAATGTTCATACAGAACAATCAGACAAACTAGAAAAATAAGTAAATGACTTCAATACACACTGTCAACATATATGTAAAACAATGTATTTGTTTTTCATTCTTCTGACAAGTGACAGCACCAAAATAACAAGATGAAGCGTTGTGGTGTTCCCGGTGTGATGAATGTAAACTACACTTTATATGTATACTCACCTAAAGGATTATTAGGAACACCTGTTCAATTTCTCATTAATGCAATTATCTAATCAACCAATCAGATGGCAGTTGCTTCAATAAATTTAGGGGTGTGGTCCTGGTCCAGACCATCTCCTGGACTCCAAACTGAATGTCAGAATGGGAAAGAAAGGTGATTTAAGACATTTGGAGCGTGGCCTGGTTGTTGGTGCCAGACGGGCCGGTCTGAGGATTTCACCATCTGCTCAGTTACTGGGATTTACACCCACAACCATTTCTAGGGTTTACAGAGAATGGTGTGAAAAGGGAAAAACATCCAGTTTGCAGCAGTCCTGGGGAAACATCCAGTATGCAGCAGTCCTGGGGGACATGCCTCGTTGATGCTAGAGGTCAGAGGTCAGAGGAGAATGGGCCAACTGATTCAAGCTGATAAAAGAGACACTTTGACTGAAATAACCACTCGTTACAACCGAGGTAGCAGTAAAGCATTTGTGAAGCCACAACACTCACAACCTTGAGCGCGGCTACAACAGCAGAAGATCCCCCCCCGGGTACCACTCATCTCCACTACAAAGAGGAAAAAGAGGCTACAATCTGCAAGAGCTCACCAAAATTGGACAGTTGAAGACTGTAAACATGTTGCTGGTCTGATGAGTCTGGTTTCTGTTGAGACCTTCAGATGGTAGAGTCAGCATTTGGCGTAAACAGAATGAGAACATGGATCCATCAGGCCTTGTTACCACTGTGCAGGCTGCTGGTGTAATGGTTGGGGGTGTTTTCTTGGCCCACTTTAGGCCCCTTAGTGCCATTGGGCCTGGTTTAAATGCCCCGGCCTACCTGAGCATTGTTTCTGACCATGTCCCCCCCCCCTTTATGGCCCCCATGTACCCTCCTCTGATGGCTACTTCCAGCAGGATAATGCACCATGTCACAAAGCTCACATCATTTCTAATTGGTTCCTTGAACATGACGATGAGTTCACTGGACTAAAATGGCCCCCCCAGTCACCAGATCTCAACCCAATAGAGCATCTTTGGGATGTGGTGGACCGGGAGCTTGGTGCCCTGGATGTGGATCCCACAAATCTCCATCAACTGCAAGATGCTTTCCTCTCAATATGGGCCAACATTTCTAAAGAATGCTTTCAGCACCTTGTTGGATCAACGCCACGTAGAATTAAGAAAGGGGGTCCAACACAGTATTAGTATGGTGGTCCTCATAATCCTAGAGGGGAGTGGATAGTACTACATGTACTACATCTAATACTACATATACAGTATTAGTATGGTGGTCCTCATAATCCTATAGGGGTGTGCGTATAGGCCATGTTATTGGTCCAGGGATGTGAGACTTATTGGGAAGGTTATGAAACCAAAGTAAGTTATAATAAAAACTAAGGACTTCATATTAAGGAGTAACACAAAATGTCCTTTATTAAAGAAGGACAAGCAACAATGAAATGAAATCATGAATGTATTGGTCTCTGACCAGTCTGCTATTAATGTCCTCTGGGAATATCGCTGCATTGTCCCTTAATCTCCGCAGCGTCCTGTATAAACCTGAAGCTGAGACCAAGGACGGAGTTTTATACAGATCATAATATGTTGCTCTCAGCTTTGCTTCAAAGAGAAAACCCCTCTGCTCCCTGACAGGAAACACCTTGCTAGGCTAACTTCCCTATGCTACCTCCCTCACATCTCCCTTTTTAAACTAAAGATAGCTTTCAACCTTCACTTCCTGTCTCCCTGACACAGAGATAAAGTCTCCTCTCTGAGACTGCTAGAACTAAATTATAACCCCTTAAATGATATGACAGACATTACAAGACAAAACAATATCTAATAAATATTTAAAATAAGAGTCTACTTTTTACTACCACACAATATAATATATATATATATATATATATATATATATATATATATATATATATATATATATATATATATATATATATATATATATATATATATATATATATATTGATATATATATATTGATATATATATATTGATACTTGAGAAGTTTTGATTGGACTTTAAGGCACAAATGTTATTCCATGTCACTAGTCTCAGGTTCAGCAGAATCTCCAATCTGGTCTCCAGTCTCTGGTTGTAAAAGTGGATGTGAGTTCCTAGCAGGTTCTGGTCCTCCTCAGTTCTCTCCATTAGCTTCTGGTTCCATCGGACCAACACATTTATGTCTTTTGACACGATTTTGCCGGGTAAATCTTTTGTTACAAACACTGCAGCTGAACCTTTTCTATCCTGTGTGGATTCTCATATGTTTCTGTAAATATCTACTCAGTGTAAAAGATTTCTTACAGACTGAGCAGCTGAAAGGTTTCTCTCCTGTGTGAGTCATCATGTGTCTTTTTAAGTATCCATTATCAGAGAAAGCTTTACCACACTCAGGGCAGCTAAAAGGTTTCTCTCCTGTGTGAGTTCTCATGTGTCTCTTCAGTTCTGACTTGTAGCCAAATCTCCTCCCACACTCAGAGCAGCTGAATGTTTTCTTACATGTTGAATCATGTTTCAGAGAGGTTAAAGCTGACTGAGGTTCTCTGGTCTCCTTCCAATCAGCACTGTCATCAGCCCCAGGTTCAGAAGAGTCTCCAATCTGGTATTCAGTATCTGGTTGTAAAAGTGGATGTGAGTTCCTGGCTGGTTCTGGTCCTCCACAGTCCTCTGCATCAGCTTTGGTTTCCATCGGACCAACACATTTATGTCTTTTGACACGATTTTGCCGGGTAAATCTTTTGTTACAAACACTGCAGCTGAATCTTTTCTCTCCTGTGTGGATTCTCATATGTTTCTGTAAATATCTACTCAGTGTAAAAGATTTCTTACAGACTGAGCAGCTAAAAGGTTTTTCTCCTGTGTGAATCATCATGTGTCTCTTCAGTTCTGACTTGTAGCCAAATCTCCTCCCACACTCAGAGCAGCTGAATCGTTTCTTACATGTTGAATCATGTGTCAGAGAGTTTAAAGCTGACTGAGGTTCTCTGGTCTCCTTGCAATCAGCACTGTCATCAGTCTCAGGTTGTAAAAGTGGATGCGAGTTCCTGGCTGGTTCTGGTCCTCCACAGTCCTCTCCATCAGCTTTGGTTTCCATCGGACCAACACATTTATGTCTTTTGACACGATTTTGACGGGCAAATCTTTTGTTACAAACACCGCAGCTGAATCTTTTCTCTCCTGTGTGGACTACCATGTGTGTCTGTAAACTTCCTCTTTGTGTGAACGATTTCTTACAAACCAAGCAGCTAAAAGGTTTCTCTCCTTTGTGAGTTATCATGTGTGACCGTAAATGTCCTCTTTGTGCAAAAGATTTCTTACAGACTGAGCAGCTGAAAGGTTTTTCTCCTGTGTGAGTCATCTCATGTTTCTTCAGGTGTTGCTTGCTTCTAAATGGGTTCCCACACTGAAAACAGTTGAAACTTTTCTCTCCTGTGTGGATTCTCATGTGTGTCTGTAAATTTTCTCTCCGTGCAAAAGATTTCTTGCAGACTGAGCAGGTGAAAGGTTTCTCTCCTGTGTGAGTCATCATGTGTCTCCTCATATTTGACCTTTGGCCAAATCTCCTTCCACACTCAGAGCAGCTGAATGTTTTCTTACATCTTGAATCATGTTTCAGAGAGTTTAAAGCTGACTGAGGTTCTCTGGTCTCCTTCCAATCAGCACTGTCATCAGTCTCAGGTTCAGAAGAGTCTCCAGTCTGGTCTCCAGTCTCTGGTTGTAAAAGTGGATGTGAGTTCCTATCTGGTTCTGGTCCTCCACAGTCCTCTCCATCAGCTTCTGTTTCCATCTGACCAACACATTTATGTCTTTTGACATCAGAACGACAGACAAATCTTTTGTTACAAACACTGCAGCTGAATCTTTTCTCTCCTGTGTGAGTCATCATGTGAAACCGTAAACGTCCATTCTGTGTAAAAGATTTCTTACAAACTGAGCAACTGAAAGGTTTCTCTCCTGTGTGAGTAACCATGTGTCTCTTCAGATCTGACTTGAAGCCAAATCTTTTCTCACACTCAGAGCAGCTGAATGTTTTCTTACATCTTGAATCATGTTTCAGAGAGTTTAAAGCTGACTGAGGTTCTCTGGTCTCCTTCCAATCAGCACTGTCATCAGTGTCAGGTTTGGCACAGTCTCCAGTCTGGTCTTCAGTCTCTGGTTGTAAAAGTGGATGTGAGTTTCTGGCTGGTTCTGGTCCTCCACAGTCCTCTCCATCAGCTTCTGTTTCCATGTGTTGAGTTTGTCTCTGATGAAGCTGTGAGGACTGAGCTTCCTCTTCATCATCTTCACTCTTCACAGGGACAGGAGTGAATGGGAACTTGGTGATATCAGCCTCCACCAGCCTTTGAAGCTGCTCTCCCTCCTGACTGCTCCATAGTTCCTCCTGTTCCTCTTTAATGTGTGGGGGGCTCTCTGACTCCTGCTGGTCCACACTGGAGCTAGACTCCTGTTGCTCAGGGGGAACCTCTTCTTTAACCACCAACAGCTGATTAACATCTGCAGGAAAACACAAATTGAGGAAAACTGGGACATCAGACAAAACCAAGACAACTGCACCATACAACAACTTGCCTCCATTTAGGAACAATCACAACCTTTGACATTTTCATAACTCACAGTGTAACTGAGAACATGATTTAAACTTAACTTAACAGGAAGGTCGGGTGGTTATGAAAGCAGACTGTAACCTGGAGAAGGTCTGGCTGGGTTTTGGTGAACAGAATGCTATCATTCAATTCAATTTATATAGCGCTAAATCACAACAGCAGTTATCTCTTTGCGCTTTCCATAAATAAGCAGGTCTAGACCGTACTCTGTGATGTTATTTACAGAAACCCAAAAGTTCCCACCAAGAGCAAGCGCTAGGCCATAGAGGCAAGGAAAAACTTCCATTAAGAGGCAGAAACCTCGAGCAGAATCATGGCTCAGGGGGGGCAGTCATCTGCCTCGGCCGGTTGGGGGTGAAAGAGAGAGAGAGAGAGAGAGACAGAGAGACATGGAGAATTGTAGCAGAGGGTGTGGAGCAAGAACATGGAGGCAGCAGGTAACTCCAACCACAGATCCAGAGCCAGAACCACCTGCAGGAAGCGATATGAGGAGAGAAGAGAGGGGCGAGAGAGCACAAGACTCCGGGAAAGGGAAGAAGTTGAGTTAGTAACATGCATTAATGGGATGAGGTTGCATACAGATGGAGAGGAGGAGGAGGAGAGGGAGCTCAGTGCATCATGGGAAGTCTCCCAGCAGTCTAGGCCAATAATCATCTGTATAAAAATGTGCATTACAACACTAAGCCGATCAGCAGGTCTGAGGTGAACAGCAGAAAAGATATTAAAATGTATTCAAATTCAAGCCATAATATAAACCTATGTAACCTTATGATGCTCTTGCCGACAGGGGTGCCCTTTAAAATGGCCCCCATCACTTTTAATAACACCACTTGTATGGTCTTTTATCAACTCCTACATTAGGCCAATGCGGTGGGATCAGGGGAGAACTTGCTTGGACGCGTGTCCTGCGTGCCAATAATCAATGTCCACACGTACTGTCTGCATTTCGGTGCTCTGACCCATTTATTTTCCTTCTGTCAAACAATTAAAACCCTAACACCACCGACACGCCTGACACGGTGAAGAGCTGTGTGCTTTCTCCGTTTCTCCACACACCGGTGTACCTGAGGCTTACTCAGTGCTCAAACATAAAACTGCAGATTTTATACGTGGTATATAAACAAAACAAAGTGTTGTAATGGCTCAAACACCACTCATGTCATATTGTTGTATGCTGGCTGTCCCTAGTGATTATTTGTCATTGATTAATACTCAATTAAACTAATTATTAATTTACATATTATTAAAAAGATTTTATTTTTATTTTTACTTGATTAGTATAACAATTATCCCAAAATAAATAAAAAAAACCATCTTTAGTATTTCAATATTTTATTATTAATGTGAAAATGACACAACACAAACAATGCCCCCTTCATTTTTGATCACAAAGAGTTGTCAAAACTGGTATAAAAACAAAATTCATTCAAGTGTTCCTTCTAAAACATTATCACATTATGTCTGCTAAGTAATACTCTGTTTAGGAGATTTAATACATTTATTGAAGTTTTTATTTTATTTTGTTTATTTCATTCATAAACTCTTAGAAGACTTTGTTGAGCAAAGCTTTATTTCAGATCTCATCTAGAACGTCTACCACAGTTCATAAGAAGACACACGTCCAACAACATGTAGCTAGGCTACATAACAATTTGTCTGTATATTTAATGCAGCAATAACAAAAATGTCTTTTAAAAGTTCTCTACATACTGTATTACAAAATAAACTAACATTAATAAACTAATATCCCATATTGTGATGTTTAAAGTAATAGATCTCTCTCTCTCTTAATTCACACGCTGTCAAATGGAAGGAAAGCTCATTGCTATCACCAGATAAGTGACAATATATAGTGAATAATAGTGACAATCTTGGGGTAGTTTTCATTTTCATTTGACTTGCATATTAAGGAGGTGACAAAAGTAGCTTCCTTTCATCTCCGAAGAATTGCAAAGATCAGATCAATATTGTCCCTTAAAGATGCTGAGGCCCTTATTCACGCCTTTGTTACATCTATTGTAATGTCCTGTTCTCGGGGTTGCCTAAGAAAAGTCTGCGAGGTCTACAGATGGTCCAGAATGTTGCAGCACGTATTCTTACTGGATCATCTAAATACATACACATAACTCCTAGTTCCCTGTCCAGGTCAGAGCAGACTTTAAGGTCTTGCTGTTAACGTACTACACAGTGAATGGCCTTGCACCGGTACATCTGTCTGATCTGTTAACCTCTTATGTGCCTTCTCGGGTGCTGCGCTCCCACAAGTCAGGACCACTGACCGTACCAACGGATAGAAAAAAAACAGTTGGGGAGCGAGCCCAACGTTATGGAACAGTCTTCCAGTGGATATTAGATTGGCATGTTCAACTGGGGTCTTTAAATCGAAGCTTAAGACTTATTCTCCGCTGCGTATGAGTCCTAAATGCTCATTTATCCTGATGTATTCGTATAGTGTTATTTACTTTTTACTGTCTCGATTTTAAACTTTTTGTACTGCTTGTATTTAAATTGTATTTTGCAGTAAAGCACTTTGATGGAACGCGCTCTATAAATAAATGTATTATTAAAATGTATTATTAATATTGTTTGGCTAATTTTCTGTAACCAGTGTATGATGAAGGCAATTTGGGTGGGTGAAATTAGCAAGCTAATGTTAGCTAACCTGCGTGGTGTGGGCGCAGTGTATATGACACATACCTTTGATGTGGGAGATGTGGGTTCAATTCCCACTGCGACACATCAACTAATGAGTCCCTGCTAAATGACATGTAATGTAAAAGCAGCCAACAGTTCGGTAGTTTGCTTAGCTCCCACATAGGGAGACTCCTTTCCCAGAGAACAGCTGACAGAACGGGAGAGGCACAGTCTGGTTATCTCCCGGTTACCGCTGTCTTACCGCGGTGAGCGAAGCAGAGGGACCATAGGCTCTGTATGCTGCTTGAGCAAAGGCTGTTTGTTGTGGGTATCATAGCAACTTCATATGGATTTTTTACGGGTTTTTTGTCGGCTGTAATCTCTGCAGTATGTTAAAAGTGCAATTTTTTGGCCAAGACAACCGGCGGCGAGTGCTGACGTGAAGCGACACTACGGTTGGCGATTGTCGCCCCTACCACGCAGCCGTCTGCTTGGTGAGTCAGTGCCTTTACGGGGGCTGCTTGGGGGAACTACTGGAATTGTTGGTTCTTTGTAAATTATAGTCTATAGAGTGTGGTGTAGACCTATAGAGTGTAATTTAACATACCCAAACAGCTTGGACAACTCATTCTTTGTTCATATAATACCAAATGACGCCGGGTACTGAGCAGCAGGAGGTGACAGTCCTCTTAGAATCAACAACTAATTAGTTTACTAATCCACTCAGAGTGGGCAGCTCTAAACTTCCCCAGAGGGTTTCCCTCTTCCCCTAAAAGCGTGTAAAATAAACGCATCCATCTTGTTCCTACCTTCCTCTTCATCATCTTCACTCTTCACAGGGACAGGAGTGAATGGGAACTTGGTGATATCATCCTCCTCCAGCCCTTGAATCTGCTCTCCCTCCTGACTGCTCGACAGATCCTCCTGTTCCTCTTTAATGTGTGGGGGGGCCTCTGGCTCCTGCTGGTCCACAATGAAGCTACACTCCTGCTGCTCAGGGGGAACCTCTTCTTTAACCACCAACAGCTGCTCAACATCTGCAGGAAACAGGGAAACACAATGAGGAAAACCGGGACTACATGCATCTGCATACTGACTTGCAGAGTGCTCAAGCTGTAAAGACCATAGATGTATTAAGAGAACGGATACAATGTTTGACATGAAGCCCCATTCACTCTAGCTTCTGCTGAAGATAGCTAGCCCTGGCAGTTTGGGAACAGAGATGTTTATAACATTGCATCCAGGTTACAGGCATAACAGCATACAGGTGTATCATAAGATAATACACATGGTGAATTACAGCTGTTATAACTATTTTGGGAGCTACAGGATCACAGGAGTATTGTCATCAGCCTGCAGTGCAGGGTGACGTGGGCGCAAGAAAACCTCCCACAGCGGCGTTCGCACAGCAAGTCTGCTGCGGTGTGGTGGCCCTGCAGCTGTGGAGTATTATAAAATCCACTTCCTCTCACATATCACGGCAATAAGGCTGTACAAACTAAACCAGGTGACATAATTTACTGTCAAACTGGGAAAACAACTAATACAACAGGATTAAGAAGGCTAGTCTAAACATAACTGTTCTGTGCATGTAATGAATCTGTCTGTATCTCCCCTTCGTCACCTCATAGATCCGCCACTGCTAAAACTGATTTGATTCTGATCCAAAGACTACCACAGACTTTCTGTAAGAGAGGACAGAGAAGAGACACTATCATTATATACAGTGGTGTGAAAAAGTGTTTGCCCCCTTCCTCATTTCCTGTTCCTTTGCATGTTTGTCACACTTAAGTGTTTCGGAACATCAAACCAATTTAAACAATAGTCAAGGACAACACAAGTAAACACAAAATGCAATTTGTAAATGAAGGTGTTTATTATTAAAGGTGAAAAAAAATCCAAACCATCATGGCCCTGTGTGAAAAAGTGATTGCCCCCCTTGTTAAAACATACTATAACTGTGGTTGTCCACACCTGAGTTCAATTTCTCTAGCCACACCCAGGCCTGATTATTGCCACACCTGTTCACAATCAAGGCATCACTTAAATAGGAGCTGCTTGACACAGTAAGGTCCACCAGAAGATCCTTAAAAGCTACACATCATGCCGAGACCCAAAGAAATTCAGGAACAATTGAGAAAGAAAGTAATTGAGATCTATCAGTCTGGAAAGGGTTATAAAGCCATTTCCAAAGCTTTGGGAATCCAGCGAACCACAGTGAGAGCCATTATCCACAAATGGCGAAGACATGGAACAGTGGTGAACCTTCCCAGGAGTGGCCGGCCGCCCAAAATTACCCCAAGAGCGCAGCGACGACTCATCCAAGAGGTCACAAAAGACCCCACAACAACGTCCAAAGAACTGCAGGCCTCACTTGCCTCAGTTAAGGTCAGCGTTCATGCCTCCACCATCAGGAAAAGACTGGGCAAAAATGGCCTGCATGGCAGAGTTCCAAGGAGAAAACCACTGCTGAGCAAAAAGAACATCAAAGCTCGTCTCAATTTCTCCACAACACATCTTGATGATCCCCAAGACTTTTGGGACAACATTCTGTGGACCGATGAGACAAAAGTGGAACTCTTTGGAAGGTGTGTGTCCAAGTATATCTGGCGTAGAAGGAACACTGCATTTCATAAAAAGAACATTATACCAACAGTAAAATATGGTGGTGGTAGTGTGATGGTCTGGGGCTGTTTTGCTGCTTCAGGACCTGGAAGATTTGCCGTGATAAAAGGAACTATGAATTCTGCTGTCTACCAAGAGATCCTGAAGGAGAATGTCCGACCATCTGTTCGTGTACTCAAGCTGAAACAAACTTGGGTTCTGCAGCAGGACAATGATCCTAAACACACCAGCAAGTCCACCACCGAATGGCTGAAGAAAAACAAAATGAAGACTTTGGAGTGGCCTAGCCAAAGTCCTGACCTGAATCCTATTGAGATGTTGTGGTATGACCTTAAAAGGCCGTTCATGCTCGAAAACCCTCTAATGTAACTGAATTAGGACAATTCTGCAAAGATGAGTGGGCCAAAATTCCTCCAGGACGCTGTAAAAGCCTCATTGCACATTATCGCAAACGCTTGGTTGCAGTTGTTGCTGCTAAGGGTGGCCCAACCAGTTATTAGGTTTAGGGGGCAATCACTTTTTCACACAGGGCCATGATGGTTTGGATTTTTTTCACCTTTAATAATAAACACCTTCATTTACAAATTGCATTTTGTGTTTACTTGTGTTGTCCTTGACTATGGTTTAAATTAGTTTGATGTTCCGAAACACTTAAGTGTGACAAACATGCAAAGGAACAGGAAATGAGGAAGGGGGCAAACACTTTTTCACACCACTGTAGAGCAGCATATCTCCACCAGACTCCATGTAAATAATCACTACTTTTAGCGTGTATAGAGCAGCATATCTCCACCAGACTCCATGTAAATAATCACTACTTTTAGTGTGTATAGAGCAGCATATCTCCACCAGACTCCATGTAAATAATCACTACTTTTAGCGTGTATAGAGCAGCATATCTCCACCAGACTCCATGTTAATAATCACTACTTTTAGCGTGTATAGAGCAGCATATCTCCACCAGACTCCATGTAAATAATCACTACTTTTAGCGTGTATAGAGCAGCATATCTCCACCAGACTCCATGTAAATAATCACTACTTTTAGCGTGTATAGAGCAGCATATCTCCACCAGACTCCATGTAAATAATCACTACTTTTAGCGTGTATAGAGCAGCATATCTCCACCAGACTCCATGTAAATAATCACTACTTTTAGCGTGTATAGAGCAGCATATCTCCACCAGACTCCATGTAAATAATCACTACTTTTAGCGTGTATAGAGCAGCATATCTCCACCAGACTCCATGTACCATCTATATGTCTAGCCCTTTTAGAGACCTGAATCATCATTTATATAATAATTATTAAATGATTTTGGGAAATAAAATTCACCAAAATTATGTTTTTGGTTATTTTTGAAAAAAACTGCTGAAGTACAACTACCATTAGACAAGTAATAATCGAGGTAATTATTGAGGCACTACCTTATTTAATCAGTAAATTAATGCATATTTTTGTGGTATCTCGTGTCGGTGTTTTAATTTGTAGACGGTCCCTAAGCCCTCGTCTCACCGCCGTCTCACCGCCGCCTGCTCGTACAGACCAATGTTATTTCTCCAGATTGAAGGACGGCTCGTTTGGATGAAAATGAGTTTGTAGCTCGTTGTTAACATTACTACGATAGGAAAGATAAGTCGTTTGTGATTTAACAACATTTCGCTATAGAGTAATTGATCCCGGAAGTTCGAATCTGAATGTCTTTCTAACTGAGTCTGGTGGGTTGGCGACGGCCTGTTAAAGAGCGAAGATTCCAACAGATGTTATGAATAAATGCTTATTTCCATCCGTCCTATCGTCATCTGGTCGCTGAGAGAAGAGAGCACAGGAAGGAGAGAAAGACCAACTGAAGGTTTAATGAACTAACCTGCTCTGTGTAACCGGAGCTGAGGGTTGAAAACAGCGTCCAGTAGTTCCCGTTGTCGCTCGTTCTCCTCTTTTGAACGACAAAGTTCCTCCTCGTACTCTGCTATCGTTCTTTCAAACAGCCCAAATATCTCTTCAGCAGCCGCAGTTAGTCGCTGCTCCACCAACGCTCTCAGCATCTGGACTTTACACATTTTACCTCTTTCTCAGCACAACAAAGACCCTCTGCTAACACTCCTTTCTAAGAGACGCCATCTTGGTCACAGGGGGAAGTTAGCCGCGGTCAGGACTGCAGCTTCCGGTGGAGATCAGTTGCTGAGCTTCAAAATAAAAGTCCGGAAGTGTTTTAGGCTCCCACCAAGATGATTAAAATAAGATGTCTGAAGAAAGACAATCATTTTATTGTATTTTCTGAGCTCTGAAAAAATATTAAAGATGATGGTAGATTGTTTCCTTTCCCATTAGCTTATTTCATCTTTTTTTTTTTTTTTTTATCTGGACCTAACTTACCCAAAGTGTCCATGCACAGGGAGCATTGTACTTACTTTATGCCAATTAAGTCCTTGCTCTAAAACTCTCATTTTAACTTCTTTAATTGCTTATCTTCATTCCTTTTCCATCGACCTGACTGTTTATACTGCTTCAGCTGCTTTTCATGCATTCTTAAGTTTTGTCTACTGATTCTAACTTTACTTTTTATAAATATTTAATACAGCTGATTGCATTTTTGCCTACTTTGACCAACTTAATCTTTTACATTTCAGACAGCAATCCAGTTTAGCTTTTCACCTTTCAGCATTCACACACATTTTCTGCATGAAATCCATTTTCTATTTTCACTTAGTCCATACCCACAGCTAATCGCTCTGTTACTACAGACATGGATTTACAGCTGGTAGAGTCCATACAATCACAAACAAGCCAGGGGTTCACCTTTTTGGTACCCTCTGGCGTTTTAGTTTGTGATTGTATAGACTCAGACGTACATAAGATGTAGTTTACCCGCTGTAAATCCATGTCCGTCAAAAGAAAAAGAAAAAGTTGATTGCAATACACGACTAATCAAGAGAATAAGTCGTTAAAGAGCAATTAGCCATGAATATGGATATAGCTAGTAATAGAGAATCTTGGTGTCACTCACGGTAAGTTAAGTTATATTCAACATGGTCATTGGTTATACCACTGCTAAACCTTTACATAGCACCAGAACTGTGTATTTGTATAAGTTGACATTAGTTGTTACGTCTGTTACGCCCCAGTCTAGGGGTGCCTAGGACACAACATGAAAAGGCCCCATCTTCCCGTCTCCCAAGTAATTAACATTTGAATATCAGAAAACCTGATTTATTTTATATTAACCAGAAAATATAGAGATAAAATATATATAGATACAGGTACATTATTCAAGGCTTCAGGGTGGCCTACCACCAAAATAACAAACAACCCTGTCTAGGAGATAGGAATATGACCTAACAAGCCTTTTGTCATTCTTGCCATTTTGGTTAACTCCCTAACTAAACAGGAGAAAACAAGATTAACACACCTAGTAGTCCACCCTTACTATTCAAAAGAAACAAAAAAAAGGTTGAACAAAGCAGAACTGTGGCCAGTTGAGGAGGATGAGGAATGTCTGCTGCCCTGAGACCGCCGCCATCTTGGCTCCTTATACGTCAGGTGGTTCCCCAGGTGCCGCCAATCACAGGTTTGGGCATGAAAGATATCCACCAATTATCTAACGGCTATGGCACACACCTATTTACATATGAAATGGAAAACAAGAGAAAAACCACAGGGCACACACAGAAAATCAAAGACACAAATATGACCACAGTCATAACACTGTGAGACAAATGTCTGGCAGCATTGTTGTGGTTGCTCCGGTCTCAGCCTGGCCGTGAACTTTGAGTCTGTGGAGGAGGGGCTGGGCCGGATTAACCATATGGGCAACCGGGCAGTAAAGAAAAACACAGCAAGCTGACAGTACTTCCCTGCGTTGTTCAGCCCCCTCAATGGGAGATGAGATGTGAGCAGACAAGAGAGAGCGATCAGATCAGAGGAGAGTGTTTAGCGGTGGAGATATGTACATGTACAGTAGGCTAGCTAGACTTTGCAGTTTGAGCACAAGTGCTGAAGCTCCTCCAGACCAGCGGAGATGTTGTGTCTTGTTTCCCGGCTGCTGAGTGGAGTGACGGGGATCAGCTCCGGAGACTACAGCACGGTTGGGTGTCAGATGGATTTTGGTGATACTATTTACAGGTTTCAAAATAAGAAGTGAAAAATATATAGTAACTAAGATTAAATGAAAACTAAATTCCTGGCTGGTTCTGGTCCTCCATGGTCCTCTCCATCAGCTTCTGTTTCCATATGACCAACGCATTTATGTCTTTTGACATGAGAACTCCGGGTAAATCTGATGTCACAAACACTGCAGCTGAATCTTTTCTCTCCTGTGTGGACTACCATGTGTAACCGTAAACTTCCACTCTGTGTAAAAGATTTATTACAGACTGAGCAGGTGAAAGGTTTTTCTCCTGTGTGAGTTCTCATGTGTCTCTTCAGGGTTCCGCTATCAGAGAAAGCTTTACCACATGCAGAGCAACTAAAAGGTCTCTCTCCTGTGTGAGTTCTCATGTGTCTTATTAGATGTCCCCTTTCACCACATCTTTTCCCACACTCAGAGCAGCTGAATGTTTTCTTACATGTTGAATCATGTTTCATAGAGTTTAAAGCTGACTGAGGTTCTCTGGTCTCCTTCCAATCAGCACTGTCATCAGTCTCAGGTTCAGAAGAGTCTCCAATCTGGTATTCAGTCTCTGGTTGTAAAAGTGGATGTGAGCTCCTGGCTGGTTCTGGTCCTCCACAGTCCTCTCCATCAGCTTCCATGTGTTGAGTTTGTCTCTGATGAAGCTGTGAGGACTGAGCTTCCTCTTCATCATCTTCACTCTTCACAGGGACAGGAGTGAATGGGAACTTGGTGATATCAGCCTCCTCCAGCCCTTGAAGCTGCTCTCCCTCCTGACTGCTCCACAGTTCCTCCTGCTCCTCTTTAATGTGTGGGGGGGCCTCTGGCTCCTCCTGGTCCACAATGTAGCTACACTCCTGTTGCTCAGGAGGAACCAAATCTGCAGGAAACACAAAACACTCAGGAAACAGGAAACAAAACTAAGTACAGACAACTGTTTAGTTAGTACTTTTAGCAAGTTATTTCAACTATATATTTATTATTAACAATTTTAACAATGAGGATCCAGCATATAGTGCATGGTAGAGCTGTCAGTCATCCTATATTATACCATTCAAATTAAATTATTTATTTTTTTAAATATTCAAATAATATTTGAATATTAAACGCTCAAATGCAGCCGGTTATAAATATGTACTACACTGCTCATGCTTTTATTGTTTAAAGTAAAAAATGACTGCAATAGAAAATGAATGGGAGAGAATCAGTAGGTGAAAAACATCTCCATACTCAAATTTTCTGTGCTGTTGTACACACTTGCGCGCGCTCTCTCACATACACACACACACACACACACACACAATGTTGCCGCTTGTGCATGTGCACCACCAATGGTTGCGCGCATACATGTGTATGTATGTATGTATGTATGTATGTATGTATGCATGCATGTATGTGTGTGCACCCAGTCACACACATTGGGTTCGGGTTTTTGGTACATATGTTATAAGAGTAGTTAAAACTGATAGTTTATAGTAAATTAAGGGGGTAGCACCGAACAGTGTTTAAAGGTTAAACAGAAAGACGAAGTGAAGAAGAAGTGGAGGGACCACACCTGCACAGAGCGAAGATTCCAACAGATGTTATGAATAAATGCTTATTTCCATCCGTCCTATCGTCATCTGGTCGCTGAGAGAAGAGAGCACAGGAAGGAGAGAAAGACCAACTGAAGGTTTAATGAACTAACCTGCTCTGTGTAACCGGAGCTGAGGGTTGAAAACAGCGTCCAGTAGTTCCCGTTGTCGCTCGTTCTCCTCTTTTGAACGACAAAGTTCCTCCTCGTACTCTGCTATCGTTCTTTCAAACAGCCCAAATATCTCTTCAGCAGCCGCAGTTAGTCGCTGCTCCACCAACGCTCTCAGCATCTGGACTTTACACATTTTACCTCTTTCTCAGCACAACAAAGACCCTCTGCTAACACTCCTTTCTAAGAGACGCCATCTCGGTCACAGGGGGAAGTTAGCCGCGGTCAGGACTACAGCTTCCGGTGGACATCAGTTGCTAAGCTTCAAAATAAAAGTCAAGACGTGTTCCAGTTGCTAAGCTTCAAAATAAAAGTCCGGAAGTGCTACTACACTATGACCCCCCCAGACCTCTCAGGTCATCTGGGACAAGTCTGCTTTCTGTCCCCAGAGTCAGAACTAAACAGGGGGGGAAGCAGCTTTCAGTTTCTATGCTCCTCATATCTGGAACAAACTCCCAGAAACCTGCAGGTCTGCTGCTACTCTGTTCTTTAAATCAATGCTGAAGACTTTTCTTTTTGATGTTGCCTTTCTTTAAATGATGCACATTTCTTTAATGTTTAATTTCTTATACTGCACTGTAACTTTTATTCCTGTTTTATCTGTATTTTTTAACTGTTTCTTCTGTATCGTATCTGTTTTTATTTTATTTTTATTAACTGTTTTTATTTTTTTAACTGTTTTTGTGTAAAGCACTTTGAATTGCCCTGTTGCTGAAATGTGCTCTACAGATAAAGCTGCCTTGCCTTGCCTAGCCTTTGAATCAGACAAGTAGCAGTTAAAATCCCTCCGATTCAAAAACAAAAAGTTTATACAAGACGTCATCATGTTGAGTCGATTGTGAACCAATCAGCTGTTAAATCAACTGAAAAGCCGGCGTTTCCCAGCATGCTCTGGGTCCGCCTGGGTCTTGCAGTCGGTGAAAAGCAACTGCACCCCCTGGTCTCAGACCTGCGGCCGCCTTGCTCTCATGAGATTTCTGTTGCCCACGTGTGCATTACGTCAGAGCAAGTTGGGATTAAGTTGGACACAAATCTACCCAGCATGCAACGGGCGCCGATCGCCGAGGATCGATTCTGCGCAGACCTGTCTCATCTCGAACGAGCCCAATGTCTTCATTAATCAGAGGTGTGTTCTGGGTGCAATCAATCAATCAGAGGTCCTCTCCCATTCCCTTTAACAGCCAATCAGAGGTCCTCTCCCATTCCCTTTAACAGCCAATCAGAGGTCCTCTCCCATTCCCTTTAACAGCCAATCAGAGGTCCTCTCCCATTCCCTTTAACAGCCAAGCACATCTGTACCTTGGAGCATCGCTGTTATGATGGATGCACCCTAATGTTTTTAATTTTAATTTTCTACATGTGTGTGTGTGTCTGCGCGTCCCTATGTAGAAAATTAAAAATAAAAACATTAGGGTGCATCCATCATAACAGCAATGCGTCAAGGTACAACTGTGCCTGGCTGTCAAAGGGAATGGGAGAGGACCTCTGATTGGTTGGGAGGGTAGACACAGAGGGGTCTGCGGATGTACACCGTTGATTTGACGCACAATCATAAAACGGCCTTTAGAAGCAGAGCCACTTGTGTTCATAGCTGCTGTTAGTGTGTACTGTAAGCCGTTATATCAGTGGGTGAACGGGCAAACCTCATCACCTTAGTTACAATATTATCATATTATATGCAGAAATGTTACTCAAAATGATATTTTACTAAAATACACTGAATAACAAGGCTGTAGAGAACAGTGCGCTCCTGGAGAGTTATATACTAAGGTTTTAAATACAACATATTTTGATATAGTTGTGAATTATGAAACTCCAGGGCCCGACCTGATGGTTTATACTGCTTCAGCTGCTTTTCATCCCTTTTTAGGTTTTGTCTTAACTTTACTTTTAATAAATATCTAATACAGCTGATTGCATTTTTGTCTACTTTGACCCACCTACTTTTCCAAGTCTTCAAATATTGACCCACGGCTAATCGCTCCGTTACGACAGACATGGATTTACAATTCAATTCAACCTCCTGGCTTTTTAAGTTTGTGATTGTATACACTCAGACATACAGCAGATGTAGTTTACTTGCTGTAAATCCATGTCTGTCAAAGATTTAATAAAAAAAAAAAATAAAAGTGTTTGCTATCTGCGACTAATCAAGAAAATAAGTCGTAACAGAGTGATTAGCCGTGGGTATGGATATAGCTAGTAATAGAGAATCTTGGTGATAGTTATACTCATCATGGTCATTGGTTATACTACTGCTAAACCTAAGCAATATCTGCATATAGGGCGGCTGTGGCTCAGTGGTAGAGCTTGCCAATCGGAAGGTTGGGGGTTCAATCCCTGGCCCTGCAGTCCCGTGTCAAAGTGTCCTAGGTAAATGTTTCCTGTACTACGTAAAAATGTTAAAACTAGAAAAGCACTATATAAAAACAATACACTTACATTCAGTTTGTTATGCCCCAGTCTAGGGGTGTCTAGGACACAACATGAAAAGGTCCCATCTTCCCCGTCTTCCAGATAGCCACAAACAATTAATGTTTGATCATCAGAAAAACTGATTTATTACATTAAACAAAAATATAAAGATATAGATACAGGTACACTCATTGTGGCCTACCACCCAAACAACACTGTCTAGGAGATAAGAATATGACCTAAAAAACAAAATGGCAAAAAGACTTACCTCCCTAACTAAATAAACAGGAGAAAACAAGCAGTGCACCCTTACTACCCAAAAGAAACAGTACCTAATCTAAAACAAGATTAAACAAAACAGAAGTGTGGCCAGTTGGGAGATGGGGAGGATGAGGAATGTCTGTTGCCCTGAGACCGCCGCCATCTTGGCTCCTTATACGTCAATTCAATTCAATTTTATTTATAGTATCAATTCATAACAAGAGTTATCTCGAGACACTTTACAGATAGAGCAGGTCTAGACCAGATAGAGCAGGTCTAGACCACACTCCAGAATTTACAAGGACCCAACAGTTCTAGTTAGTTTCCTCCAGAGAAAGCAACAGTGCGACAGTGGCGAGGAAAAACGTCCTTTTAGGCAGAAACCTCGGACAGACCCAGGCTCTTGGTAGGCGGTGTCTGACGAACACAGGTTCAGGAATGAAAGATTTCCACCAATTATCTACCAGCTATGGCACACACCTATTTACATATGAAATGGAAAACAAGAAAAAAACCACAGGGCACACAGCAAATCAAAGAAACAAATATGACCACAGTCAACACACAAAAATACCACTCTAAAGGTCATTCCTACAGGTCTGAGGAACACCTAGACAAAGCGTCTGCTATCACAATTTCTGTACCCTTCTTGTGGTGAATATGCAGATTAAAGTCCTGCAGGATAAGCCATTGCTCATATGTGCCAGGAATACCTTGCAGAGACGGCTGAAGATGAGGGACAATGTGTGGAGATGGTCAACTACATCATCTAAGTAAGCGTCGCAATTTACGACGCTAGATAATACCATACGCATTAAAAGTTGAAAAGTAGCGGGTGCGTTTCGCAGCACTAATGGTATAACCGTTTACTGGAGGAAAGTGTTGGGTGTGTCGCAAGCTGATGTCTCTGAAGTCCATGATGTTAACAGAACTAGCCAGTAACCTTGTAACAGGTCCAGCTTCATTATATATTTGGCGAAGCCTATACAATCTATGCAATCCTCCATTCTGGGGAGCAGAAATAAATCGGGTTTGGTTACTGAATTTACTTTTCGTAATCATTACAAAAACGAGGGATGTTGTGGGGTTTTGGAACCAAGACACAGGATGAGCTCCACGCACTAGGACTGGGATCCATGCTCCACCAGATAATTCACGTCCTGCTGCATCATAGCCCTTTTTGCCAGATATACTCTATATGCATATTGCTTAATGGGGTTGTGGCCCTGCACCTCAATGTCATGGTACAGGACAGACGTTTGACTAGGATGGTCAGAGAAAAGCAACAGGTTATCCTCAAGCCAAGACGCTCCAAGTTACTCAGTACTTCTGAATTTCTCAAACCGAGACTGCAAGCTAGATCCAAGCAACGGAAGCAGCACCAAAACTTTTTCACCCGGTTGGAACACACGAAGGACAGACTTTTTGTCATAACAACGCTTCATTTTAGTTTGACTTTGTGCCATGTTATCACGGGCTAACTGACTTGCATAGTTGAGACGTTCACAAAAAGAACTGACAAAATCCAGCACATTATGCTCAGTTTTTGGTGACTCTGACAACAACTTTTCTTTAAGGAGCCAAAGGGGACTGCGTACAGTATGGCCAAAGACCAAATCACCATGGCAAATAACAGAAGAGGGGAGCCCTCATCCCACTCTCGGTTGGACATGAGACAACATGGCCTTTAATGTTTGGTGGAAGTGCGCCTTGGGAATTTGGATGGTGCCAAGTTATCACGGGCTAACTGACACGCTTAATTGAGACGTTCATGAAAGGAATTGACATAATCCGGCATATGCTCAGTTTTTATGGACTTTAATATTTGGTGGAACCTCTCAAGTGCGCCTTGGGACTCTGTATGGTAAGGACTTGATGTTACAGGTTTAACTTTTAGCTCTCTCATTACCTGTACCAACAGTTTGTACATGAAATTTGTGCCTTGGTCACTCTGTATAGATTTAGGCAAGGCAAGTTCAGGGACTGTACAGAAGATGTAGTTTAGATGTAGACAGTATTTTTCAAAATTTTATAGTCAAGACTATCCTCAAACAGACTGGCACAGACTTCCCCGCCAATTTACACTGGAGGAGAAGAGACCAGAACTCTTTGGGCCAACTCAGGGAAGCAGCTATCTGCTCAAAAGCACTGAAATAGGAGTCAACCTAGCGTCAACAAGCGTCTAACAACAACATTGTTGTCTGTCAGTTTGAGCACAAATGTTGCAGCTCCTCCAGACCAGCGGAGATCTTGTGTCTTGTTTCCCAGGGGCTGAGTAGAGTGACGGGGATTAGCTCCAGAGACTCCAGGACGATTGGGTGTGAGATGGATTTTGGTGATTGATGAAGATTAAATTCCTGGCTGGTATTGGTCCTCCACGGTCCTCTCTTTCAGCTTCTGTTTCCATATGACCAACGCATTTATGTATTTTGACATCAGAACTCCGGGTAAATCTGTTGTCACAAACACTGCAGCGAAATCTTTTCTCTCCGGTGTGGACTACAGCCATGTGTGACCGTAAACTTCCACTCTGTGTAAAAGATTTATTACAGACTGAGCAGGTGAAAGGTTTTTCTCCTGTGTGAGTAATCATGTGTCTCTTCAGGGTTCCACTTTCAGTGAAAGCTTTACCACACTCAGAGCAGCTAAAAGGTTTCTCACCTGTGTGGACTCTCATATGTTTCTGTAAATCTCCTTTCTGTGTAAAAGATTTCTTACAGACTGAGCAGGTGAAAGGTTTTTCTCCTGTGTGAGTTATCATGTGTCTCTTCAGATGTCCCCTTTGGCCAAATCTCCTCCCACACTCAGAGCAGCTGAATGTTTTCTTACATGTTGAATCATGTTTCAGAGAGTTTAAAGCTAACTGAGGTTCTCTGGTCTCCTTCCAATCAGCACTGTCATCAGCCCCAGGTTCAGAAGAGTCTCCAGTCTGGTCTTCAGTCTCTGCTTGTAAAAGTGGATGTGAGTTCCTGGCTGGTTCTGGTCCTCCACAGACCTCTCCATCAGCTTCTGTTTCCATGTGTTGAGTTTGTCTCTGATGAAGCTGTGAGGACTGAGCTTCCTCTTCATCATCTTCACAGGGACAGGAGGGAATGGGAACTTGGTGATATCAGCCTCCTCCAGCCCTTGAAGCTGCTCTCCCTCCTGACTGCTCCACAGTTCCTCCTGTTCCTCTTTAATGTGTGGGGGGGGCCTCTGGCTCCTGCTGATCCACACTGGAGCTACACTCTTGCTCCTCAGGGGGAACAAAATCTGCAGGAAACGCATAAAACACTCAGGAAACAGAATCAAGTGCAGACAACTGTTCACCAGTACTTTTAGCTAACTATTTGTCAGTTTTCCTATATAATACCATTTAAATTTAATTTGTTACTTTTAAAATATTCAAATAACATTTAAATATTAAATGCCCAAATGCAGCCTGTTTTAACTATGTACCATTTTTAATGCCACTATAAGCGTGTAGTTGTTGTTCCACGTTCTGTCCACTAGAGGGGCTTCCAACATTGGCCTGGCCTTGAAGGGGACCTGTACGTCATGGCGCATTGCATTTGTGGCACGCCGCTCTCTGTTTACATTATTTTCCACCACAAGTACACATCCACAAATCAGCAGAGAACTCTGTAATAGGTCCGTGTACTTGGCGGTCAACGGATTTTTGTTTTGCAATGAAAAAAACAAAAACGAAAAACAGCCAGTTTCCCAATTACCATTTTAAATAGGAAAACAAAAAACGGACAACCCGTTTATCGTTTTGTCATCAAAAAACGGAAAACAAAAAACAATCTTGTTATCCGATTGTATTTGATGCGTTTATAGATGGAAACCGGAAAATAAAATACGGGTGTACGTCTCATTTCTCAATGTTTTTTTTTGTGACTTGGAAGTCACTCCTGCGAGTTTGGCGATCAGCAGAGGGCGCCACTTTGGGCTTGTTTTTATGTAACGTTTGGTAGTTGCGGGTTGCGTGTTTTTTAGCTTGTTACTAATGTGTAGTTGCTTATTTGGGCTTGTTCCCAGCTCCATAATAAGTTGTTAAGCAGATATTTTCTATATGTTATTTAAACATAGGAGTTTGTTCCCTCGGCCCTGCCCCTTTCCCCATACACACTGGAGACAGCAGAGTTTATTTACGCCCACTTCCTGCTTCTTATTGGCTCTGACCCAAATGGCAACGAGTACTAGCCAATCAGAGGAAGAGCAGGGCAATCTGTTTTTTTATGGTTAGGAAAATGCGCGAGTAGCGACTGATGCAGATACTACTGTAGGAGAGTTTTTGGAGGAATAAATGTGAGTGAAAATACGGGAAGAAATATAACAAAGACTGGGAGAAAGAGAAAGGAGTAAAATAATGGATTCAACCGCTCGTAGGGAACAACTCAAAATCACTGTGAAAAAGTGTGTATTCGATATCCCATCAGTTCTCTAATATTAAAAGGTGGTTTAACTCCCTCCTGTGGTCTTTGTCCTGAAGCTCAGGGGGAGAAAATAAATGAACTCTACCGTGTGGACATAAAGACAGAATTTTGTTAACAAAATGTTTTTCTGAACATCAAAGACATTCAAAATGGTGATAACTGAAACAGATATATAACACACCGTGTGTGTGTGTGTGTGTGCACATATGCATTTCAAACAGACCTAAGTATTACACAGATAACATCTGCCTCTGCACCACCAAAGGGAACATAAAATAACTATAAAATATATAAATATATAAATGCATATGACACTGTTGTAAAAACCCACACAATCAACAGAGACGCCATTAACAGGCCTTGTTTTGCGAGATCTGGCAACACTGGTTGGCCGTCAGGACAGAAGTCCCTGACAAGTCCCTGCTCAGCACACCACCTCCGCACCCTCCTCTCAGAAACCCCCATATAGGTCCAAACTGTGAACCCAACGCAGCTGCTATCTCCACACAAGACATCCCATTCTTTCGGTTTTCAAATATAAAACCAGCATATTCGTCTAAAAACATTTTTACGCTCGTCTCAGTGATATCCAAATTATTTCCGGGTATGCAGCATACAACCGCTTAACACTTGCATAGACAGTTAAGACTACTTACAATCGCCTCCGGGTCACGAAAAAAACATTGTAAAATTGAGAAACGAGCCGTGTACACCCGTATTTTATTTTCCGATTGCCATCTATAAACGCATCAAAGATAATTGGATAACAAGATTGTTTTCCGTTTTTTAATATCAAAACAAAAACGGGTTGTTTTCCGTTTTTTGTTTCCCTGTTTACTAATGGGAATTGGGAAACTGGCTGTTTTTCGTTTTATATATATATATATATATATATATATATATATATAAGTATAAGTATAAGTAACAATAGTGTTAGCCACGATGCTAACGGCATCGACACCTAAACCAAACAGTGCTTCCACCTTTATTGATTAATAAGCAACCTGTTTCTTGCAGATTGTCACGTTAATGAGAATACAGCTATAAGAATAAGTAATATATGAAGTTGAAGCTAACTCTGACAAGCTGTAGGGCAGCTAACTTAAACTTTAGCTGTCTCCATGAAGCTCCCAGCTAAGCTCCTTTAACTTGCGACAAAGTTATAGGAGCTCATAGGAGGGTGTTTGATGATGTACTTCTAAAGGCCAAGGGAACTTTACCAGGATGCATAGTATCCTGATGCATTAAATAACTTGCCTTTAAAAATAAAAATGTGCCTGCTTCTATGGGCATTTAACATAGGGGGGTGTACTTATGCCCCTGTATTTTAAGGAAGAACATTTTTATACATTAATTATTATTATACATATTTTATTATGTATTATTATACATTATTCATTCACAAAGAAAATTGGTGTCCTGAAAAGGTTGGATTTTCCTAAATTTTTGTAATTAAGGCATTAGATCAATTTCCAAAAGATGTTTTTTATTCCTCTTTTTAATCAACTTTAGCATGGGTGTGTAAACTTTCTCAAGCTACTGTACATGAGTGCTGACTAAGATATAACTAGAAAAGTAACGCAATATAGATTGCCTGACAGCCTTACTGCAATATATTTAATTATTTATTATATTTGGATTGTAATCTATGTTTCCCTTTGCACAAAGATATTTCCAGCATACATTGATTCAGAAAAACTTAGAAATAGGTGCATAAAAATTCACCTGAATGCAGGAAATGAAGTGTTTAACGCTCAAAATGTTCTATTAACCCCCCAGACCCCGCATCATAGGTCCCCACACAGATCTGGGAAAAAACCTTGGCCTTTGGGTTGCCGGACCAGTTAGGATTAGACTAAATGTTCTATAATATATATGATAAATACATCTAAAATTAATATACACCAGCTATTACCAGCATGTTCTTGCCGAAACCCCAATGTGTACATTACTATTACATCCCCTATACAGTCTTAAGGGATTACCTATGAAATAAGAACCGAAATCACCATCAACAAACCAACCAGACTCCATGTAAATAATCACTACTTTTAGTGTGTATAGAGCAGCATATCTCCACCAGACTCCATGTAAATAATCACTACTTTTAGTGTGTATAGAGCAGCATATCTCCACCAGACTCCATGTAAATAATCACTACTCTTAGCGTGTACAGAGCAACATATCTCCACATGTAAATGGGTGAATTAAGAGTTTATTCCAACCAGACCAGAGTGGTGATTGTTGGAACAGTGGAAAGATGAACCAAGACGGCTTTTGGTAGTTTTATTTAGTTTTTGTCCCCTTTGAATGAAGTGTGTTCTTCGATGATAAAAGTAGTGATTATTTCCATGGAGTCTGGTGGGTTGGCGACGGCCTGTTAAAGAGCGAAGATTCCAACAGATGTTATGAATAAATGCTTATTTCCATCCGTCCTATCGTCATATGGTCGCTGAGAGAAGAGAGCACAGGAAGGAGAGAAAGACCAACTGAAGGTTTAATGAACTAACCTGCTCTGTGTAACCGGAGCTGAGGGTTGAAAACAGCGTCCAGTAGTTCCCGTTGTCGCTCGTTCTCCTCTTTTGAACGACAAAGTTCCTCCTCGTACTCTGCTATCGTTCTTTCAAACAGCCCAAATATCTCTTCAGCAGCCGCAGTTAGTCGCTGCTCCACCAACGCTCTCAGCATCTGGACTTTACACATTTTACCTCTTTCTCAGCACAACAAAGACCCTCTGCTAACACTCCTTTCTAAGAGACGCCATCTTGGTCACAGGGGAAGTTAGCCGCAGTCAGGACTACAGCTTCCGGTGGAGATCAGTTGCTGAGCTTCAAAATAAAAGCCCGGAAGTCCCAGATTTCCTATAAAAATCTGTAATTAAAAAACTTAAAACACACTTGAAGAAAGAAACTTCATTAAATTTTGCTCTGAGAAAAACAACGAACCAAATTAAAGATGATGGTAGTTTGTTTCCCTTTCCTTTTATTGTGTCAAACAGAAGATACAAGCCTTGGTCCTGCAGTGTAATTTCATCTGATTTAGTTGTTTGTCTGAAGGTGAACACACATGAACAGAGCTTGTGAACACAAAGAAGACAAAACATATAAAGACAGTATCTGACTAAACGCTACAGGGGACAGTTTACAATGTGTGTGTGTGTGTGTGTGTGTGTGTGTGTGTGGCGGAGTTAATAGACTGTACCGTGAGTGCCATCTATTGGTGCTATTCTGCAGACTTTAGGGTAAATTCTTACCAGTGTGAGGTAGCCTGTTTCATGCTAACTGGAACTCTTTATAGCGACAGATGTGATTTTGAAACACTGTTCTACTATTTATCGTAATAAACGGCTGTGATAGTCAACAAAGTCTGTAACACAACGCAAAAGAGAGTACACACCTGTGCCACGTGTGTGAATGTTTGTCAATGCTCGTCCACTTTACAGGCGAGGCGCTGTTCATCTAGAACGAGCCCAGCGTTAGGGCTCCTGCACACCGGCTGCGTGAGAGTGAGCGTGAGGCTTCTGTTTCGTGGCCTTTACTTTGTCTTTGCACACCAGAAAGGTGTCCGACACTGCTAGCCTGGTCTGTACACATGTATGTTTCCCATAAACATAAATATATACTGATTTGATTACAACGGTGCCTCGCACTGAAAGTGCTCAAAAACTAACACGCTTCGGAATTCTGAAAAAATGAGAATACCAAATTTATATACCAAATTTTGAGGGAACATACTGTAGGTTTCATCTTGAAGTGGAGCATGTTTTTGAAATTCTTCCACCTGACTGGTTGTTGTGCAAAATTCTTCATTTTTCTCTTGTTTGAGGACTTTAGGATGTACAAAACTCTCTCTCTGGAACTCTTGAAGTTGTGTAGCCATGTGCAGAATAGTAAACTCTTTAATCTGAATTCACATTTAGATTTGGGAGGGGTCTGGTTGCTCTATAGCACCCCCTAATTGGTTTTAGCACTTGGGCACATTTTTGTCGGCCTCATTATATACAAAAACTCAAATTCTTCCACCTGACAGGAAGTCAACCTTTCTTCACTTCACGCAAAATTCTTCATTTTTTACTTGTTTGGCGAGAGGCGGGGAAAACCTGCTTAGACCCAAGCTCTTGGTAGGCGGAGTCTGATGGTGCCGGTGGGGGGTGTGATGTACAGCGGCAATAACAGTCACAATTAAGATGAATAAAAACAAATTATATATGGTAAACCTACTTTGTCTAAATCCCCCTGAGGCACAAGTCCGATCTGCACAAAATCTTGCATATCTAGACTCGGTGGACCCTTGGGACAATAAACTCGCATAGGGGCTTGACCATCCATGCCAAATTTTGAGTATATCGGCCACTAACTGGCGCTGTTGGAATTTTTTTTATTAATTAGCCACATTGCGACATATAGAAAACCTACTTTGTCTACTTCCTCCTGGGCCGTCATTTCAATCTGCACACAAAACTTTGCTGATAGACTCGATGGACCCTCACAACAAAAATTTAATCAAAATAATGTTGATCGCTAACTGCGCAAGTTACGGAGGACCAACTTCCTGTAGGTGGCTGTTGAAACAGGAACGGTTGTATCTTGGCAAAAGTTATTCCGATTTTAATGAAACGTAGAATGTGTGGTCCACATGTGAAATTGAGCCGCCCCCTATACTCTATCCACAACCACGTACACAGACCACCAATCTGAAAATCACTTTTTCACCGCAGAGAGGCTGAGTAGGGTATTAACTAATTTGCCAGATGCATTTTCTGGTAATGATCACGGATGCAACTGCGTTTTGTGTATTTATTTGCATTAACACAAACAAGGTTCTGTTATAATACATCCAATAGTTTTATTACTGGAATACAAAATGGAGTCCAAAATTCATAAACAGTATTAGAAAATGTAAAACCAGCGTGAAAACAGCATTAAAATAAGACTTCCCTCGTCCCCCCCGCTCTCCTTCACCAAACCAAACAAGTAAACAGATATTACTTTGCTTCCTCCGAAAATTTCATTAACAAAATGGAAAGCTTTTGATAAATCTAGGAAGAATTCATCGTGATCCTAGTCAGATTTAATCTCATGAATAAGCTGTAAAATAGCCACGTGAACTAAAGTTTCTGTGAAATCCAGAAACATTTTATATTAGTTATGTTTTACTAAAGCAAGAATCCCATCGGTTAGATCAATTAATTCAAGGTGTATGATGAATTCCTGCTGCTCAGAATTAGGAACGGATCAAGTCACTGACCTTAATACCTTCCAACTAATTAGAACATCAATTAAGGAACGTTAGTTCACACTTACTTCAAACAATTGATAAGATGATATGAACTGATTGTGAACAAACCAACAGTTTCTATTCCCGCAAAAATATGAGGCTAATGCAAATACTACGTTATTGTACCAAAACAAAATCTTCTAGCAATCAAAAAAAAGCGACAATGTACTGAAATTGAGAAAAAAGCTTCATATTTCTATGAAAATATTTTCCTTTCTGCCTTCACAGAGTCTCTCATAAACTTCCATCTAAATGAAACTCAGTTAACTTGGCCCTAAAAAGTACCTGAACTGGAAAATGTGTGTGAATGCTGAAAAGCTGCAACGCTAAACTGGGTTGCTAAGAAGGAGGTAAAGTTGAAGGTGCGGTACTTTAAAGAACTCTTTATTGTACAATCTAAAGAATGTAAAGATAAAAAGTTATTAAAAGCTTGAGTTTTGATTGAATGACACTGCAGTGACGGCCATTTTGGCCACAATATCTACGCAGGAAATATATTCTAAGTTGTGTACACTAGTGGTATGCTACAAGTAGCTAGCAAGCTATAAATGTAAGTGATTGGGTGCAAGTAGCCACTTTTGTTTTTTTAAAGTAGGCCTTAGATTAAGAAAAGATGGAGACCCAGCCAGACTGACCATATTAAATTTGGCCAAATGCCAAAAAGTCCAATTCTGATAACAATAATCTCAGTATAGTCTTTGGTTTATTTTGGTAAACTAACCGGAGGTTACGCCTTTCTCTTTTCATGTTTTAGAGCAGCTGTTGAAGTATTTGCTGTACTTAAAAGTTGAGCCGTCGTATTAGTGCTGAATGTGCTTTAAGTGGAGCATATCATGTCGTTGATCTGCCGACGCTCTTATGTTAAATTGTTGTTGGCATACCGTCTGTAGCAATAACATGTGTCCTTTCAGAGTGTGTTGTAATTTTTTTTTATTCTCTGTATGTTTCTGGGGCTTTTTATCTCAATGTCTGGGTGAGATTGATGTGGTTTAAAATGCCAGGACCGTTTTTTGATACCACGCCCGAGGTTCGGCTTATGCTCTGTAACTGATGCAGCATGACGGCACGGCGGAACTGGTTATTTGGTAACATTAGCTTGCTAACTCCACCTTAACGCCACCAACTCGCTGCATTGTTCACAGAAAACGAGCCAAATAAAAAATACCCGTGGTAATAGCAGTGTGCTTTGTGTGGATGAACCATGAATTTAATTTCACTCATTTAGCCTCAGCTCCGCGAATCGTCGGCTTATGCTGAAGTTTATACATTACCAAAGCAATGGTACACATTAAAATGTCTGCCACTCTGACCATTATGTTACATTGATTTGAATGTAAATGGCCTTTCTATCCATTTTATTTTTATGGTTCAGAGAGTTTCAGCCTGGCTAAGATTCTCCGGCTGCCCCTGGTCACACTGGAGCTACACCGCTGCTGCTTTTTGATGTCACTTACACAGGAAGTAGACGGTCCCTTCCCTGTGTGTTGTTTCATGTGATATTTTAAATGGCCACTCTGTGTAAAAGATTTCTTACAGACTGAGCAGCTGAAAGCTTTCTCTCCTGTGTGAGTCCTCATGTGTGTCTTCATATTTGATACGTTGTTAAATCTTTGATCACAAACTGAGCAGCTGAAAGGTTTTTCTCCTGTGTGAGTTATCAAGTGTCTCTTCAGATTTGAGTTGCTGTTAAATCTTTTCCCACATGTAGAGCAGCTAAATGGTTCCTTTCCTGAGTGTTGTTTCATGTGATATTTTAAATTTCCACTGTTTGTAAAAGATTTCTTACAGACAGAGCAGCTAAAAGCTTTCTTACCTACGTGAGTAATCATGTGAGTCTTCAGATTTGCGTTGTGGTTAAATCTTTTCCCACACTCAGAACATCTAAATGGTTTCTCTCCAGTGTGGATTATCATGTGTTGTTTCAGGCATCCTCTCACTGTAAAAGATTTCTTACAGATCGAGCAGCTAAAAGGTTTTTGTCCTATATGACTTCTAATGTGTGCCTGCAGCTGTTGGTTGCGGCCAAATCTTCTCCCGCACTCAGAGCAGCTGAAAGTTTTCTCTCCTGTATGAATTATCATGTGTCTCTTAAGGTGTGTCTTGCGGCCAAATCTTCTCCCACACTCAGAGCAGCTGAAAGTTTTCTCTCCTGTATGAATTATCATGTGTCTCTTCAGGTGTGTCTTGCGGCCAAATCTTCTTCCACACTCGGAGCAGCTGTATGTTTTCTTACAACTTGAATCATGTTTCAGAGAGTCTGAAGCTGACTGAGGTTCTCTGGTCTCCTTCCGATCAGCACTGTCATCAGTCTCAGGTTTAGAAGAGTCTCCAGTCTGGTCTTCAGTCTCTGGTTGTAAAAGTGGATGTGAGTTCCTGGCTTGTTCTGGTCCTCCACAGTCCTCTCCATCAGCTTCTGTTTCCATGTGTTGAGTTTGTCTCTGATGAAGCTGTGAGGACTGAGCTTCCTCTTCATCATCTTCACTCTTCCCAGGGACAGGAATGAATGGGAACTTGGTGATATGAGCCTCCTCCAGCCCTTGAAGCTGCTCTCCCTCCTGACTGCTCCACAGTTCTTCCTGTTCCTCTTTAATGTGTGGGGGGGGCTCTGGCTGCTCCTGGTCCACACTGGAGCTAAACTCCTGCTGCACCAACAGCTGCACAATATCTGCAGGAAAAATGAAAAACAACACAACTAATTTACCTGTTTAGTTAGTACTTTTAGCTATTTCAACTATTTAGTCAATACTTTTAGCTACTATTTCACCTGTTTATTCAGTAGTTTTAGCTACTATTTACACAGTTTAGATGGTACTTTTAGTACTTTTTACTATTTGAAATACTAGCTAAAAGTAGTACTTTGGTCAGTACATCTAAATACTACTTTAAATGTTTAGACAGTGCTAGTAGCAGCTGAATCTTTTCTTACATCTTGAATCATGTGTCAGAGAGTTTGAAGCTGACCGAGGTTGTCTGGTCTCCTTCCAATCAGCACTGTCATCAGTTTCAGGTTCAGAAGAGTCTCCAGTCTGGTCTTCAGTCCCCGTTTGTAAATGTGAATGCGAGTTCCTGGCTGGTTCTGGTCCTCCAGAGTCCTCTCCATCACCTTCTGTGTTTATATGACCAACACATTTATGTTTTTTACAGACTGAGCAGGTGAAAGGTCTTTCTCCTGTGTGAGTTCTCATGTGCGTTTTCAGATTTGACTTTCGGCCAAATCTCCTCCCACACTCAGAGCAGCAGAATGTTTTCTTACATCTTGAATCATGTTTCAGAGAGTTTAAAGCTGACTGAGGTTCTCTGGTCTCCTTCCAATCAGCACTGTCATTAGAATTAGGATCAGAAGAGTCTCCAGTCTGGTCTTCAGTCTCTGGTTGTAAAAGTGGATGTGAGTTCCTGGCTTGTTCTGGTCCTCCACAGTCCTCTCCATCAGCTTCTGTTTCCATGTGTTGAGTTGGTCTTTCACTAAGCTGTGAGGACTGAGCTTCCTCTTCATCATCTTCACTCTTCACAGGGACAGGAGTGAATGGGAACTTGGTAATATCAGCCTCCTCCAGCCCTTGAAGCTGCTCTCCCTCCTGACTGCTCCACAGTTTCTCCTGTTCCTCTTTAATGTGTGGGGAGGGCTCTGGCTCCTGCTGGTCCACACTGGAACAACACTCTTGCTGCTCAGAGGGAACCTCTTCTTTAACCACCAACAGCTGCTGCACATCTGCAGGAAACAGGGAAACACATATGTAGGAAAACCAGGAAAACCCCTTACCCTCAAATACTTAACTAACGCACCTAGGGTACCGTCTATTTGCTGGAAGGTAACTGTCGGTAGCTACCGTTGGTATTGTTCATATTTATGCACAATGATATATAAAGCAAACTTGCCTAAAAAGGAACTAAACGCTGTTTTCAGGTAACTTTACTGATGATGTTCAAACAGGCCTGTGTGTGTGTGTTTTGAGAAATATCATTATACTGCAAGGCTACATTGTATTTGTGTTATTTATATTTTATTTTATTTTCATTTACTGTTTTCATACACAGAAGTTTAGTTTGCTAAATATATCACATTTCTTTAGCTGGATATTGTATGTTGCACTTTAGATGTGTGTGAATTTCCCACACCAGGAGTAATTTATGTAGTTCTATTTTATAGTGATTGTTTATCTATTTAAAAAATGTTCTATGCAAAATATTACATTTTCTATTAAAGAAAAGATAGAAAATAAATATTGTGTGTGCTGAGAATTGGTTAGAAGAAATAATATCGGAATTGGCTAAAATCGCTATTGGCTGGTCGAGCTCAATGACAAATCAGAAATTGGAATCAGAATAAAAAAATGTAATTTGTGCATCTCTACTTATTCTCTACAGGGATCTACGTAGAGTGTCATGGAATACAAAGATAACCAGAGCTTAGATCAGAGATGACAGGGAGGAAGAGGAGGCTGCAGTGACCCCTGGACCATATGGTTTGTTTATATTAGAGAAAGACGGATAGAAATATACAGAGAATCATGATTCATAATAATTATAGCAGTTGGTATGATGAACGGTGGCAATTATAATAACAATGAAGATAATGGAACTATAAGTAAAAAATAATTGCAGTTCATGGGGCATAGCGTCATCCTCTGCTACCCTGTAAAATGTTCTAGATCCACCACTGCATCAGGCAAAAATAGATTTTCTCACACACACACACACACACACAGCAAATAAAGCAAACTGTTGACGTTGTTTATCTAGAAAAACATCAGGGAAATCACCAAACCAACCAGACTCCATGTAAATAATCATTATTTTTAGTGTGTATAGAGCAGCATATCTCCACCAGACTCCATGTAAATAATCACCACTTTTAGCGTGTATAGAGCAGCATATCTCCACCAGACTCCATGTTAATCATCACTACTTTTAGCGTGTATAGAGCAGCATATCTCCACCAGACTCCATGTAAATAATTACTACTTTTAGCGTGTATAGAGCAGCATATCTCCACCAGACTCCATGTAAAGAATTACTACTTTTAGCATGTATAGAGCAGCATATCTCCACCAGACTCCATGTAAATAATCACTACTTTTAGCGTGTATAGAGCAGCATATCGCCACCAGACTCCATGTAAATAATCACTACTTTTAGCGTGTATAGAGCAGCATATCTCCACCAGACTCCATGTAAAGAATTACTACTTTTAGCGTGTATAGAGCAGCATATCTCCACCAGACTCCATGTAAATAATCACTACTTTTAGCGTGTATAGAGCAGCATATCTCCACCAGACTCCATGTAAATAATTACTACTTTTAGCGCGTATAGAGCAGCATATCTCCACCAGACTCCATGTAAATAATCACTACTTTTAGCGTGTATAGAGCAGCATATCTCCACATGTAAATGGGTGAATTAAGAGTTTATTCCAACCAGACCAGAGTGGTGATTGTTGAAACAGTGGAAAGATGAACCAAGACGGCTTTTGGTAGTTTTATTTAGTTTCTGTCCCCTTTGAATGAAGTGTGTTCTACGATGATAAAAGTAGTGATTATTTACATGGAGTCTGGTGGGTTGGCGACGGCCTGTTAAAGAGCGAAGATTCCAACAGATGTTACGAATAAATGCTTATTTCCATCCGTCCTATCGTCATCTGGTCGCTGAGAGAAGAGAGCACAGGAAGGAGAGAAAGACCAACTGAAGGTTTAATGAACTAACCTGCTCTGTGTAACCGGAGCTGAGGGTTGAAAACAGCGTCCAGTAGTTCCCGTTGTCGCTCGTTCTCCTCTTTTGAACGACAAAGTTCCTCCTCGTACTCTGCTATCGTTCTTTCAAACAGCCCAAATATCTCTTCAGCAGCCGCAGTTAGTCGCTGCTCCACCAACGCTCTCAGCATCTGGACTTTACACATTTTACCTCTTTCTCAGCACAACAAAGACCCTCTGCTAACACTCCTTTCTAAGAGACGCCATCTTGGTCACAGGGGGAAGTTAGCCGCGGTCAGGACTACAGCTTCCGGTAGAGATCAGTTGCTGAGCTTCAAAATAAAAGCCCGGAAGTGTTTTAGGCTTCTTTAGAGAAAAACACAGCAAGATAAATGATTAAAATACACGTCTGAATAAAAAAGTTAAAATAAATAGATATAAATATAAATACATGTAGGCAGTTGCTTATTGGCCAATCAGGGGCCAGCATCACTGGAACTCATTGATTGACAGCCAGGGCCCCCCATCGCATTTTAATTACTCCACCAATCCCAGCAGGCCCACGTGCAGCCACTGACCAATCAGGAGTGAGAACGGTTTCATTTCCGTGTTTCTGATATGAAGACGAGACGTGTGTGACTTGAACATTTCACATTTACCAACACAACGTACAGCGAATGATGTATGAATGTGTCCAAGCCCAGGATAGGAAATTATGTCTTTATGCTGGATTATCAAGGCACCCCCACAGTACGTGATGACGGCGCAATGTCCACACGTAGGCCACCATGAATAGGACAGGATAGGATCATAGAGACACAGCAATTCCTGTTTATCACCTTTATGAGGCAAAAAAAGTGGCTGGTAAAAAGTGACAGTGCTCAAAAGAGTTAACTTCATGCCCTGTCCCTGAGAGTAGATGAAAAATCCGACCCGGCTGCCTCTCCAACAGTCCAGCTGTGAGGCGTCTGTGATCCTCAAGCCTCATCTCGTGCTGAAGACTCTGAAGAAATGAAAGGAACTAAGATAGGGCTAGGCCATTAGCTATACAGGTAGGTCTCAGGTAGACCGGTACAGCCAAAAGGTTGGCAGTGTAGTGCACTGGAGGCAATGCAGGGATCTCATGGATCAGTGTTGACAGATAAAACTTTATTGGTATGCAAAAGAAATATTAATGTCTATAACATTTTCTACAGGCCTTTGATTCAAAAACACTCAATTAACTCAGGTTGTGATTATTTTTACATTAGACTCAACTTTATTGCCATTGTGTACGAGTACAAAGACAACAAAAGGCAGTTTGCGTCCAACCAGAAGTGCAAAAAGAGCAGAAAAGTGCAATGTGATATTCAAGTAGACAAAACAAGACATGTAGTGTAGAGCTGGTTTACAGAAGGTGGTTTAGTAGAGTAATATAAATTAAATATAGATATGTGCAGTGTATTAGCAGTTAACTTATAAGAAATAAATATATATATATAGAATATATAGTATATATACTATAAATATATAGAAATAAATATGGCTATCTAATATGAACAATATATAAACAATGTGGACAGATATGTGTAATGTAGTAGCAGTAACATTATAATAGTAGTATGAATAATATAGATATACAGTATTATCATAAGAAAACAGAATCCTTATGAATATTTAATATGAACCATACAGACAGATATGTATTTTGCTCCGTGCATAGGGTTGGGCAGAGGATGAAATGTAGAGCTGCTGCTAGCCGCGTTCACAGCGTACAAACCTCCATCGCTTCTCTTCTCCGTCTTTGTCGTGGTTGTGTCTCTCTTTCTCCTTCTTCTCTTCCTCGTCCTCCTCCTCTCCCTACGTTCAATCACCTGATGATGATATCTAACAATGCTGTCTATGATATTCTCCCACATTGAGTACTGTTTCACTAACTGGTCACTAACATGAACGCGCTGAAGCCTATTGCAGTACTCTTCTAAATATGACTGTTTTGTATACAAGGCTATACATCATCGTGCCCCCCCTCCACCTGTTTCACTACGTGTGACAATCACATGTTCTGTTGGATTTGGTCCTGACTGTTGGTGTTAGTGTTTGTCTTGCCTCTCAAACAATGAGAGAGTTGTATTTTAGGTTTTTCTTTTTATGGATCTGCCTTAGGGACAATAGATGAAAATAAGCTATGGTGAATAACTAGCATATTAACATTGTGTACTTGTACCGATGTCCATTAATACGCACTGTCCCTATCTAAATAAACAAATTACATAAAGAATTAATAATGTTTCACTACTAATTAGCATAGTCGAGGCTTTTCCAGTCTGTGATTCGTACGGTGAGATTTGTTCTTTGTGTTGTTAGCTGATACTAAAGGCCACTAAATTCACCATCTTGCTCCGAGAGTCTTTACTTCTACATGCTCAAACTAATGATTCACTGCAGTTTGTTTGAAATAACAAACCTCATCACCCAAAGAAAACTTGATGAAGCCCTATTGGACGACATGTTGTCGTAGCTTCCTGGTACATACCAACCACCGTAGGTGCAACATGCGTTAGAGTTAGCAAGGCGCTAGAGAGCGCTACTCGTTTGAATGTAATGTACAACTTCACTGCTAGATGGGAGAAATCCCTACACAGTGGATCTTTAAACCAAAAGGGCTTTTATCTGTCGCGGTGGGTTTTGGTGTCAGGAGGGTTAATGTTCATGTTTTTATTTGATATTTTATTGTCATATACAATTATACTAATCTGTAAAACTTTGGGTTTGTCAAACATTGGTGGGTCAAACAACTGGTTTGACCCACCAATGTTCCCACAAGTATTCTTACTACTTCACCTTCTTCTTTCGGATTTCAGACATCAACCCAGTTTAGCTTCTCAGCTTTCAGCTTTCACAGGAATCTTCTGCTGGAAATCCATTTCCTACTTTCCGTTACGTTCATGCAGCTGAATTATTGGATTAAAGTTACATGAACGTTTATTTTAGACTCCCTTTAAGCAGAACAGAAACTAAATATGAAATATGGAGACATTTTTCTCAACACCAGTCCATCATCCAGAATTGACTTGAGGCCAAATCTTTTATCACAAACTGAGCAGCTGAAAGGTTTCTCTCCTGTGTGAATCATCATGTGTCTCTTCAGGTGATTTTGCCAGGCAAATCTTTCGTTTCAAAGACTGCAGCTGAATCTTTTCTCTCCTACCATGTGGGACCGTAAACTTCCACTCTGTGTAAAAGATTTCTTACAGACTGAGCAGCTGAAAGGTTTCTCTCCTGTGTGAGTCATCATGTGTCTATTCAGGTGTACCTGTTTAGTGAAAGCTTTACCACACTTAGAGCAGGTGAAAGGTTTTTCTCCTGTGTGAGTTCAGATGTCCCTTGTGGCCAAATCTTTTCCGACACTCAGAGCAGCTGAATGTTTTCTTACATCTTGAATCATGTTTCAGAGAGTTTAAAGTTGACTGAGGTTCTCTGGTCTCCTTCCAATCAGCACTGTCATCAGTCTCAGGTTTAGAAGAGTCTCCAGTCTGGTCTTCAGTCTCTGGTCGTAAAAGTGGATGTGAGTTTCTGGCTGGTTCTGGTCCTCCACAGTCCTCTCCATCAGCTTCTGTATCCATCGGACCAACACATTTATGTCTTTTGACATGATTTTGCCGGGCAAATCTTTTGTTATCCATGTGTTGAGTTTGTCTTTGATGAAGCTGTGAGGACTGAGCTTCCTCTTCATCATCTTCACTCTTCACAGGGACAGGAGTGAATGGGAACTTGGTGATATCAGCCTCCTCCAGCCCTTGAAGCTGCTCTCCCTCCTGACTGCTCCACAGTTCCTCTTTAATGTGTGGGGGGGACTCTGGCTCCTGCTGGTCCACACTGGAGCTACACTCCTGCTGCTCAGGGGGAACCTCTCCTTTAGCCACCAACAGCTGCTCGACATCTGCATAAAACCGAACCAAGTACAGACAAATGTTTAGTCAATACTTAGCTTAAGGTAGTAACTACCTTAATTTCCTTCGGGATAAATAAATAATCTATCTATAACTATTTCATATGTTTAATCAGTACTTTTAGCTTACTACTTAAAATGTTTAGTCAGTACTTTTAGCTAACTAGGGAGTAATACTGCTAGCTGTGTTAGCACTCTTGGCCATGTTAGCTATTTGCTGCCTACCAGGCTCTATTATCTTCCCGGTTGTGCGTTTACCCACTTGTATGTCCATGGATGTATACATTCAACACCATCTTGCAATAACCTATTACTTTTAGATAATTTTTGGCATCAAGGTGAATGGCAGAGAAGTCTGCTTTGCATTTGACCATAGTAACCCTACCATTAAACACTTAAAATGCTAAACAAATACTTATAAACACATTTGTTTACCTAGATATTAAAAACACAAACTTTAGCATGTCACAGCCAAAGTAAATGCTATCAACGCAAAGCTTGAGATGGTTTTTTGCCATGCCACTCTAAGGCTGTGTACCAAATTTGGTGAAGATCAGCCATTAGGGGCACTATAATCAAGGTAGTTCAGGTAATTCATCTTATAACGCAATGAATGTAAATGGGAAATTTGCTTATGCAAATTATTAACATTTCCTGATGTTTACCTCGCATTTTGAGTTATGCTTTTCACAGACTGCAGGACGCTGATGGAGACTTGCACCAAGGTCATTATCCAAATATATTCCTGTTGTCAAACAATTTAAGTACTTGAAGGTGGACATTTTGCTCTATTTGTAATAAAAACCTTTAAGACTAAAACAATATATTTGAGGTGGGAAACAACCATGCATAAAGTTGACAACTAAAGCTGACAACTTATTAACAGCACAAATCAGAGAGTGGACTTTCAATTACTAATTTTAAACATGGTCATTAGTTTGGAAGTTTGCCTTGAGATCATCAAATTAACTTAGTCCTGACTCTGTTACTTGGATATGTGAAATTAGGTGACCGCCGGCCGGTCCCGTGATGGCTGCTGACTACCGTGAGGAGACAGTCTTCTCAGAGGCAAAAAGCAAGTGTCATGCAGCGACGACAGGTTAGTTAGTCACTAAAACGACTAGTTAAGATTAGAAAAAAAGATTATTGGTAAGACTGATTAGTCGACTAATCCCCTTGGGGGGGCCGGCCTAGACTTCTGCAGAGTGTTTCCCCCTCACCCTTTACATGTTAAATAAACACGTCCACGTTGTTCCTACCCTTCTCTTCATCAGCTTCACTCTTCACAGGAACAGGAGTGAATGGGAACAGTTCCTCCTCTTCCTCTTAAATGTGTGGGGCTCTCTCTTTAACCACAAACAGCTGCTGCAGATCTGCAGGTAACAAAGAATACTTGGTTTTTAGGCGTTTTCCGTGCACCAAGTGTTTTTATCTACAGTCGAAAAACTAATCTCTGTTTAAACCAACAAGCCCAAACCTCAAATCTTATCAACATAAGAAGGCAAATCCCCGACAAGATATAGCTAGGCTACATAACTACTTGTGTAGGTATATTTAATCAAACAATAACATGTCTTTTAAAAGATATTTACATACCTACATATAACAAAATAACCTAAGGTCAATAAACCAATATCCTTTATTGTCATGTGTTATACATAAACAAAGCTGCAAATTCAGTCCCTCATATTTTAGATACTTTTGCAGAATTTAGTTTCCTGTCCGGTTATAAAATTTAAATCAACAAAATCACCACTAATTCCATTAAATTCAAATCTGAACCCTAGCTTATTAGTCCAACTTACACAGCTCTGTGGATGAAGGTCTGACTAGTTCACACAGCATGAAACACGTTTTTTAAATCCATCCATCCAGTTACAGTAGACATACAATAAAAAAAATAATTCTCTGAATTGAGGCAAAATCATTGCGAACCTCAGCATCAGCAGAGAGTAAAGCGACCTGTTGTTGTTCCCGGCTTCATCTCCGGTTCTAACCCCCCACAGAGCAGCAGCAGCATCCGGGGTCGGGCCGCCTCTGCTCCGCTTACTGAACTGGACTCTGCCGGTCGGTTGTTCTGCTGTTATTCAGCTCCAGCTAACGGCTAACTCTGTTAGCACACCTCCCGGTCACACCGGAGGAAATACACACGGACACTTCCGGACACCCTTCAAAATAAGAGTCTTCTTTATGTTCATGTGGCAGATTGCAAACAATTAAATATCAAACAAGAACCAGCGATGGAAGTATACTTCAGATCCTTAACTGAAGTAAAAGTACATGTGTCATTTTCCTCCTCCTGATCACTCTATGTCTGTTTGTGTGTGTGTGTGTGTGTGTGTGTTGAAACAAACTAATTTGGTGCATTGTTTTGTCTTTTTTCAATTTCTTCAATGTCTTTTAATCTGTTATATTCCTTCCAAACTTTTATTTTGAAGCCCAGCAACTAATCTGCACCGGAAGCTGCAATATTTACCGTGACTATGAACCATTTAATTTGGTTCATTGTTTTATCATTGCTCTGAAAATGTAATAAAGTATTTGTCTTTCTTTAAAAATGTTTTAATCATTTATATTTCAGAGGAAATCTTGAAGACTTCCGGACTTTTATTTTTAAGCTTAGCAACTGGAACACGTCCGGACTTTTATTTTGAAGCTCAGCAACTAATCTTCACCGGAAGCTGTAGTCCTGACTGCGGCTAACTTCCCCCTGTGACCGAGATGGCGTCTCTTAGAAAGGAGTGTTAGCAGAGGGTCTTTGTTGTGCTGAGAAAGAGGTAAAATGTGTAAAGTCCAGATGCTGAGAGCGTTGGTGGAGCAGCGACTAACTGCGGCTGCTGAAGAGATATTTGGGCTGTTTGAAAGAACGATAGCAGAGTACGAGGAGGAACTTTGTCGTTCAAAAGAGGAGAACGAGCGACAACGGGAACTACTGGACGCTGTTTTCAACCCTCAGCTCCGGTTACACAGAGCAGGTTAGTTCATTAAACCTTCAGTTGGTCTTTCTCTCCTTCCTGTGCTTCTTCTCTCAGCGACCAGATGACGATAGGACGGATGGAAATAAGCATTTATTCATAACATCTGTTGGAATCTTCGCTCTTTAACAGGCCGTCGCCAACCCACCAGACTCCATGTACAGTTGTGGTCAAAAGTGTACATACACTTGTAGAAAATCACAATGTTATGGCTGTCTTGAGTCTTCAATAAGTTCTACAACTCTTATTTTTCTGTGATAGAGTGATCGGAACACATACATGTTTGTCACAAAAAACAGTCATAAAGTTTGGTTCTTTCATAAATTTATTATGGGTCTGCTGAAAATGTCACCAAATCTGCTGGGTCAAAAATATACATACAGCAACAAAATATGTCAATTTTGGTGATGTAGCGAGTTGTGTCAATCAAATTAGCTTCATGTCATGGCCTCTTCACTTCTTCTAAGTGATTCTGATTGACTACAGCTGTTGACTTCTCATGAGCCCATTTAAATAGGGCTCATTTGACCCAGTGATTAGACTCAGCTACAAAAGCTACAATGGGAAAGTCAAAGGAACTCAGTGTGGATCTGAAAAAGCGAATTATTGACTTGAACAAGTCAGGGAAGTCACTTGGAGCCATTTCAAAGCAGCTACAGGTCCCAAGAGCAACTGTGCAGACACTTATACGCAAGTATAAAGTGCATGGAACAGTTGTGTCACTGCCACGATCAGGAAGAAAACGCAAGCTATCACATGCTGCCGAGAGGAGATTGGTCAGGATGGTCAAGAGTCAACCAAGAATCACCAAGAAGCAGGTCTGCAAGGATTTGGAAGCTGATGGAACACAGGTGTCAGTCTCCACAGTCAAGCGTGTTTTACATCGCCATGGACTGAGAGGCTGCCGTGCAAGAAAGAAGCCCTTGCTCCAGAAAAGGCACCTTAAGACTCGGCTGAAGTTTGCTGCTGATCACATGGACAAAGATAAAACCTTCTGGAGGAAAGTTCTCTGGTCAGACGAAACAAAAATTGAGCTGTTTGGCCACAGCACCCAGCAATATGTTTGGAGGAGAAAAGGTGAGGCCTTTAATCCCAGGAACACCATGCCTACTGTCAAGCATGGTGGTGGTAGTATTATGCTCTGGGGATGTTTTGCTGCCAGTGGAACTGGTTCTTTGCAGAAAGTAAATGGGATAATGAAGAAGGAGGATTACCTCCAAATTCTGCAGGAAAACTTAAAACCATCAGCCGAAGGTTGGGTCTTGGGCGCAGTTGGGTGTTCCAACAAGACAATGACCCAAAACACACATCAAAAGTGGTAAAGGAATGGCTAAACCAGGCTAGAATTAAGGTTTTAGAATGGCCTTCCCAAAGTCCTGACTTAAACCCCATTGAGAACATGTGGACAGTGCTAAAGAAACAGGTTCATGCAAGAAAACCATCAAATTTAGCTGAACTGCACCAATTCTGTCAAGAAGAGTGGTCAAACATTCGACCTGAAGCTTGCCAGGACCTTGTGGATGGCTACCAAAAGCGCCTAGTTGCCGTGAAAATGGCCAAGGGACATGTAACCAAATACTAATGTTGCTGTATGTATATTTTTGACCCAGCAGATTTGGTGACATTTTCAGCAGACCCATAATAAATTTATGAAAGAACCAAACTTTATGACTGTTTTTTGTGACAAACATGTATGTGTTCCGATCACTCTATCACAGAAAAATAAGAGTTGTAGAACTTATTGAAGACTCAAGACAGCCATAACATTGTGATTTTCTACAAGTGTATGTACACTTTTGACCACAACTGTAAATAATCACTACTTTTATCATCGTAGAACACACTTCATTCAAAGGGGACAGAAACTAAATAAAACTACCAAAAGCCGTCTTGGTTCATCTTTCCACTGTTCCAACAATCACCACTCTGGTCTGGTTGGAATAAACTCTTAATTCACACATTTACATGTGGAGATATGCTGCTCTATACATGCTAAAAGTAGTCATTATTAACATGGAGTCTGGTGGAGCTATGCTGCTCTACACACGCTAAAAGTAGTGATTATTTACATGGAGTCTGGTGGAGATATGCTGCTCTATACACGCTAAAAGTAGTGATTATTTACATGGAGTCTGGTGGAGATATGCTGCTCTATACACGCTAAAAGTAGTGATTATTTACATGTAGTCTGGTGGAGATATGCTGCTCTATACACGCTAAAAGTAGTGATTATTTACATGGAGTCTGGTGGAGATATGCTGCTCTATACACGCTAAAAGTAGTGATTATTTACATGGAGTCTGGTGGAGATATGCTGCTCTATACACGCTAAAAGTAGTGATTATTTACATGGAGTCTGGTGGAGATATGCTGCTCTATACACGCTAAAAGTAGTGATTATTTACATGTAGTCTGGTGGAGATATGCTGCTCTATACACGCTAAAAGTAGTGATTATTTACATGGAGTCTGGTGGAGATATGCTGCTCTATACACGCTAAAAGTAGTGATTATTTACATGGAGTCTGGTGGAGATATGCTGCTCTATACACGCTAAAAGTATTGATTATTTACATGGAGTCTGGTGGAGATATGCTGCTCTATACACACTAAAAGTAGTGATTATTAACATGGAGTCTGGTGGAGATATGCTGCTCTATACACGCTAAATTTCGGGGCTGTTTTCTAGATAAAGGTTCTTATTTAATAGCTAGTCCCTTTTGACTGTATAGGGGATTGTTACGTAGTAGTGATGTTCACTTCAAATCACAGCGTTATAACAACTGAGCCTTAGAGTGTGTGTGCAATTGTCTGTCTATAAAAAGAACAAATACAAGATACCAAAACATAATGACAATTCAAGTAATCTGAACCAGTACTTAATCATAGTCATAGTATAGTATAGCTTTTTTTAGTCTCATTTGCACACTGGCCACCGAGCTAAGCAACTTTACTGGGGGAAACCCTGCAACCTCTAAGCTTAGCTGACATTAACTTCTGTCTGTCTTTCAGCTTTGCTCCCAGACCACAAAAGCCAGATTGTTATTAAAGTGGAACAGCAGGAGCCAGAGCCCCCCCCAAACATTAAAGAGGAGCTGTGGAGCAGTCAGGAGGGAGAGCAGCTTCAAGGGCTGGAGGAGGCTGATATCACCAAGTTCTCATTCACTCCTGTCCCTGTGAAGAGTGAAGATGATGAAGAGGAAGGTAGGAACAACGTTAACAGGGGAAATAAATAAAGGCGGAACAATTCTGCTAAAAGTTCAAGAGACCATGGTTTATTTTATTTTAGGAGTAGGGTTTCTTTCACACCAGTCTTAGATGTCCAGACCTTCTGCCACAGTGCTGCAGAGGAACATCTGGCTAGAAAAACGTGCTGTGGTTTCATTTTCTTTTCATTGTCTTGGGCGCTGCTAAGCTCCGGACGGAGCCACGGTGCCTCTGATAAATAGTCTCGGGAAGCAACTCTTTTTGGTGTAACAGGTGTACGTTCAAAAGAACATCTATGTAAAAAATACACCTCTGTCTGGTGTGTGTGTCTCTCTCTCTCTCTGTGTGTTAGGACTGCACAATATTTTGTTTCATCGTCCACATTGCCATGTGCGCATGCGTGAAAGTCGCAAGAAATTGAGATGTCAACACTAAAACTTTTTTGACAGAAAAGTTAACTTTTCTTGTAAACTTTCACCATTCTCCTCATCAGTTAAATTTTATTTATAGTATCAAATCATAAGACTTCACAGTTATCTCAAGACACTTTACAGATAATTTACAGATAGAGCAGGCCTAGACCGCTCTATAATTTACAGATAGAGCAGGTCTAGGCCGCACTATAATTTACAGATAGAGCAGGTCTAGACCGCTCTATAATTTACGGATAGAGCAGGTCTAGACCGCTCTATAATTTATAAAGTCCCAACAATTCTAGTAATTCTCCCAAGAGCATTTGGTGCCACAGTGGCGAGGACAAACTTCTTTTTAGGAAGAAACCTGGGACAGACCCAGGCTCTTGGTAGGTGGTGTCTGACGGTGCCAGTTGGGGGTTATATGCATAGTGGCAATACCAGTCACAATAAAGATAATGGAACAGTGACTAAAAAATCGTAGTAGTTCATGTCATAGCAGGGAGTTACATGGTGTAACAAGGCACAGCAGGACACAGCAGGGCACCGCAAGGCCCAAGTGTTCCCCTAGACAGGTGACCATGTGGGCAACATGTTTATGTGTCATAACATTAGTCTGATGGGGGAAGTGAGGCTCTCTGTGTACCTTAGGTGTGTACCATAAGCGGCAGCTGCCGCTGACACTGTAATGGGCCTTTCCATGGGTAGTGAAACTACAGTAGTCAGTATTTTATGTTCGCTGCAAAGATGAACTAAATCTCCTGTTTAATGCAACATAATTACAACGTCTCCCGGCCATTTTTCCCCACAGAAAGCTGCTACCAGCCAGGCTACTGGAACTTGTAATCAAAATAAGACAATCAGCTCTAAAACTGATTTCTTGTCTTTGCTCAAGAGCACCTTGGCAAAGCCCTATTTGTATTTGTATCTAAAGGCTGGGTAAGCACTGTACCCAGCCACTGTAGTCATATCTAGTCTCTGCATGTAACCCCTCTCACTGGGGTTGCTTGTATGGTAGCATTGCATCAGATCCATGTTTTCTACTCTAGTCCATGTATGTCTTGTTCCAGTAGCCCATTTCTCATCAGGTTGCCCTGGTTCCCTAGCAACTGACGCAGACCTTGTTAATCCGGGCGACATCCTTGTATTTGTGGTTTCAGTGAGGTAGGCCAGTAGCATTAAGGACCTTGGCCTGGTCGAGAGAGAGAGAGAGAGAGAGAGAGAGAGAGAGAGAGAGAGAGAGAGAGAGAGAGAGAGAGAGAGAGAGAGAGAGAGAGAGAGAGAGAGAGAGAGAGAGAGAGAGAGAGAGAGAGAGAGAGAGAGAGAGAGAGAGAGAGAGAGAGAGAGAGAGAGAGATAATCCCCCTCTCTCCCCTTGTGGGGTGCTATGTGTCATCCTCAAGCTCGGGTCCTGGTAGTTTGAGGGTTCTGCGCAGTATCTTAGCTGTTCCTAAGACTGCACTCTTCTGGACAGAGACCTCTGATGTTTTACCTGGAATCTGCTGGAGCCAGTCTCCCAGTTGGGGGGTCACAGCCCCCCCCCCCCAGTGCTCCGATTACCACCGGCACCGCTGTTGCTCTTCCTTTCCACATCTTTTCTAGGTCTTCTTTCAGCCCTTGGTATTTGTCAAGCTTCTCGTGTTCCTTCTTCTTGATGTTGCTGTCGCTTGGGATCGCCACATCGATCACTACTGCCCCCTGCTGTTTGTCCATCAACACAATGTCTGGTTGGTTAGCCATCACCAGTTTGTCAGTCTGGATCTTGAAGTCCCACAGGGTCTTAGCTCGGTCATTCTGGACTACCTTAGGAGGTGTCTTCCATGTGGACCTTGGGACTTCCAGCCCGTCCTCGTGGCAGATGTTCCTTTACACTATGACAGCTACCTGGTTATGGCGTTCCATGTACGCTCTTCCTTCCTGCATCTTACACCCTGCTGTTATGTGCTGTACTGTCTCATATATATATATATATATATATATATATATATATATATATATATATATATATATATATATATATATATATATAATGTATTTAAGTAGTCTTTCGACACCAGCTCTCTCAGGAAACTTAAGCTGTCTTCTTCAGTAGTGCAGTGCCGTACCTGATTGGCTGAATTCCGGTTGTCCTTTGTCACAGATTGGTTTATCTGGGTGATGGCGTCGGATATGCGTTAGCATGTTAAATGTATTTCTTTTCACATACCCGACAATTGCTGAACAACACCGACACGCCCATCCACCTCTCTCTCGCCTGTGCTACTGGAACTCACCAGAAAACCGAAGTTTTAGAGGCGAGGACAGGACCAGGCGCGGGGGCACCAGGCGGGATGGCATGGCATGAGAGGCTCCAGGCTGCAGACTTACAATTAAAAAACAACAATATAGAATAAAAAAAAAATTATCGATTTGAATCGGTAGAGCTTGAATTGCGATTCCAATGTGAATCGCAATGATTTTTCAGAGAATTCTTTTTTTAATGTATGTCTACTGCAATCATATGATGGATAGATAGATAGATGGATAGATAGATAGATAGATAGATAGATAGATATAGGTAGTAGGGCTGCACAATTAATTGAATTATAATCATGATGTTGACTTCCCCCGATCAAATTTGCGTGATTAAGCGATTTATTTTTTATTTTTTTGTGTTTTACCAGTAAACGCAACATTTTGTCCCATCTGTGTTCTTCAGACAACAGCAGCGAGCAGTGCTAGTCGGTGCTAGTTAGCGTCTGTTAGCTGTTAGCTCCTCTAGGACGCACCGGTGCTAATGTCCTCGCATCTGCTGCAATGTTGTTTATATGGATATGGTTTAATTTAACGTTACATGACCCATTTCTTCTGTAAAGCCTGTGTTAGATCTCTCCTCTCTCTCCTCTACTCTCTCTCCTCTCCTCTACTCTCTCTCCTCTCTCTCCTCTCTCTCCTCTACTCTCTCTCCTCTCCTCTACTCTCTGTCCTCTCATCTCTGTCCTCTACTCTCTCCTCTACTCTCTCTCCTCTCTCTTCTCTTACTCTCTCTCCTCTACTCTCTCTCCTCTACTCTCTCTCCTCTACTCTCTCCTCTCTCTCTCCTCTATTCTCTCTCCTCTCTCTCCTCTACTCTCTCTCCTCTACTCTCTCTCCTCTCTGTCCTCTACTCTCTCTCCTCTATCCTCTCTCCTCTATTCTCTCTACTCTCTGTCCTCTCCTCTCTTCTCTACTCTCTCTCCTCTACTCTCTGTCCTCTACTCTCTCTCTCCTCTACTCTCTCTCCTCTACTCTCTCTCCTCTACTCTCTCTCCTCTACTCTCTCTCTCCTCTACTCTCTCTCTCTCTCTCTCTCCTCTCCTCTCTCTCCTCTATCCTCTATTCTCTCTCCTCTCTGTCCTCTACTCTCTCTCCTCTTACTCTCTCTCCTCTTACTCTCTCTCCTCTACTCTCTCTCCTCTATTCTCTCTCCTCTCCTCTCTCTCCTCTCCTCTCTGTCCTCTACTCTCTCTCCTCTACTCTCTCCTCTACTCTCTCTCCTCTATCCTCTCTCCTCTATTCTCTCTCCTCTCTCTCTTCTATCCTCTCTCCTCTATTCTCTCTTCTTCTCTCTCTCCTCTACTCTCTCTCCTCTATTCTATCTCCTCTTCTCTCTGTCCTCTACTCTCTCTCCTCTACTCTCCGTGCAGCCCCCCCACACAGCGCCGGTCCATTTGTCTACAGTTTTAATTATTAACACAGCTATAAATTGTTATTAACACAGCTGTAAATTGTTATTAACACAGCTGTAAATTGTTAAATATGATGGGCAAACCTGTATTTGTACCAGTGTTTCCATGGTAACTGCTATCGCGGTCGCCACGGCGAAAAAACACAGAAGAAGTTATTGAATGCAACTAACTTCAGTTGGTAGAGTAATAGCGACACAGAGCCTGCTGGATCTGGACCTGGACCTGGGCCAGAGATGTGACCCATGGCCAGAATATCATAGTTCATAAAAATGCAACGCAGTAACGATACAGACATTTCATACATAGCTAATTTTTATTTCCATGTGTTGCAGCTGTATGTCTATACAACATACAACTTCAACATAAGAAGATTGTAACATAATATAGATGTGAAAGCAGTTATAAATAGCCTATGTGACAATAAAACATTTTTGGTTAAAATCAACAAATAATCGTGATCACAATATTGATCAAAATAATCGTGATTATCATTAATATAATCGTGCAGCGCTAATAGGTACAGTGGTGCTCAAAAGTTTACATACACATGCTTAAGTTGACTAAAAAGAGGAATAAAAAAATCATGTTTTGGAAATTTATTTTAATACCTAAATTAAAAAATGAGGTAAAATCCAACCTTTAAGGACACCAATTTTCTTTGTGAATGAATAACGTATTGTAAATAAATAAATGTTCTTATTTAAAATACAGGGGTCATAAGTATACATACCCCTATGTTAAATTCCCATAGAGGCAGGCAGATTTTTATTATTAAAGGCCAGTTATTTCCTGGATTCAGGATATTATGCATCCTGATAAAGTTCCTTGGCCTTTAGAATTAAAATAGCCCCACATCATCACATACTCTTCACCATGCTTAGAGATAGGCATGGGATACTTTCTATAAAATCATCTCTCAATGCAAATCAAACCAGGTATTAGTCTAACTGAAATAAAACCATGCCTATCTCTAAGCATGGTGAAGAGTATGTGATGATGTGGGGCTATTTTAATTCTAAAGGCCAAGGGAACTTTATCAGGATGCATAATATCCTGAATCCAGGAAATAACTGGCCTTTAATAATAAAAATCTGCCTGCCTCTATGGGAATTTAACATAGGGGTATGTATACTTATGACCCCTGTATTTTAAATAAGAACATTTATTTATTTACAATACGTTATTCATTCACAAAGAAAATTGGTGTCCTTAAAGGTTGGATTTTACCTCATTTTTTAATTTAGGTATTAAAATAAATTTCCAAAACATGATTTTTTTATTCCTCTTTTTAGTCAACTTAAGCATGTGTATGTAAACTTTTGAGCACCACTGTAGGTAGGTAGATAGATAGATAGGTTTAAAGAAATGCCAATAAACCAGTGCACATTTCTCATGTTTCTCAGTTGTTGAATGGTGCAGATGTCTTGGTTTTGTCTGACATCCCAGTTTTCCTCAATTTGTGTTTCCTGCAGATGTTCAGCAGCTGTTGGTGGTTAAAGAAGAGGTTCCCCCTGAGCAGCAGGAGTGTAGCTCCAGTGTTGACCAGCAGGAGCCAGAGCCCCCCGCACACATTAAAGAGGAGCAGGAGGAACTGTGGAGCAGTCAGGAGGGAGAGCAGCTTCAAAGGCTGGAGAAGGCTGATATCACCAAGTTCCCATTCACTCCTGTCCCTGTGAAGAGTGAAGATGATGAAGAGGAAGCTCAGTCCTCACAGCTTCATCAGAGACAAACTCAACACATGGAAACGGAAGCTGATGGAGAGGACTGTGGTGGACCAGAACCAGCCAGGAACTCACAACCACTTTTACAACCAGACATTGAAGACCAGATTGGAGACTCTGTTGAACCTGAGACTGATGACATTGCTGATTGGAAGGAGACCAGAGAACCTCAGTCAGCTTTAAACTCTCTGAAACATGATTCAACATGTAAGAAAATATTTAGCTGCTCTGAGTGTGGGAGAAATTTTGGCCAAAGCGCACATCTGAAGAGACACATGATGACTCACACAGGAGAAAAACCTTTTAGCTGCTCTGTCTGTAATAGATCTTTTACACAAGGTGGACATTTACAAAAACACATGAGAATTCACACAGGAGAGAAACCATTTAGCTGCTCTGAGTGTGGTAAAGCTTTCTCTGATAGTGGAACCCTGAAGACCCACATGATGACTCATTCTGGAGAAAAACCTTTCAGCTGTTTAGTTTGTAAGAAAACATTTTTAATGTCTGGAAATTTACGGACACACATGATAATCCACACAGGAGAAAAGCCTTTCAACTGCTCTCAGTGTGGGAAAAAATTTGGCTTCAAGTCAGATCTAAAGAAACACATAAGAACTCACACAGGTGAAAACCCTTTTAACTGTTTAGTTTGTAAGAAAACGTTTTTAATGTCTAGACATTTACGGACACACATGAGAATCCACACTGTAGAGAAACCTTTTAGCTGTTCTGTGTGTGATAAAGCTTTCTCTGATAATGGAACCCTGAAGAGACACATGAGAACTCACACAGGAGAAAAGCTTTTTAGTTGCTCTGAATGTGATAAAGCTTTCTTTGATAGTGCAAACCTGAAGAAACATATGAGAACTCACACAGGAGAGAAGCCTTTTAGTTGCCCTGAGTGTGGTAAAGCTTTCTCTGATAATGGAAACCTGAAGAAACACATGATGACTCATACAGGAGAGAAGCTTTTTAGCTGCTCAGTCTGTAATAAATCTTTTACACTGAGTGGAAGTTTACGGTCACACATGGTAGTCCACACAGGAGAGAAAAGATTTAGCTGCAGTGTTTGTAACAGAAGATTTGCCTGGCGTACTGATGTCAAAAGACATAAATGCGTTGGTCAGATTAAAACAAAAGGTGATGGAGAGGACTGTGGAGGACCAGAACTTGCCAGGAACTCACATCCACTTTTACAACCAGAGACTGGAGACCAGACTGGAGACTCTTCTGATCCTGAGACACACATTAAAGAGGAGCAGGAGGAACTGTGGAGGGGTCAGGAGGGAGAGCAGCTTCAAGGGCTGGAGGAGGCTGATATCACCAAGTTCCCATTCACTCCTGTCACTGTGAAGAGTGAATATGATGAAGAGGAAGCTCAGTCCTCACAGCTTCATCAAAGACAGACTCAACACATGGAAACAGAAACTGATGGAGAGGTCTGTGAAGGACGAGATCCAGCCAGGAACTCACAACCACTTTTACATCCAGAGACTGGAGACTCTGTTGAACCTGATACTGATGACATGGAATAACGTTTGTTATCCGTAACGTATGTCCATGCAAAACTTCTCAGGTATTAGACAAAAATCTTTGTGTCATCATTTAAATAGAATACATTATAGTGTTAGGAAAAGGTATTCTTATTTAAAATATTTTATTAGATATTGTTTGGCTTGTAAAGTCTGTCATATAATCTATTATAATCAGACAAATGTAACCACTCAATATTTTATAGGGTCCACACATATATTCACTTCTTTCTACGTAACGTATGTTTAGCAAGCTTCCCTATTATTGCTGTCTCACAGAACGATCTAATAATAATGAAATGCTTTCCTTCAGAATGAGATCTTCATCCTTTGACACCTGTTGTGTACTTTTCAAAGAATGAGTGCTCAAGGTCCTTGTTTCACAAAATAATATTAAATATACAGATTGGATGCTCTATATGTAATAAATATTTATAAAATGAAATATCCGAATTTATTGTGCAAAGCTTGTTCTTTTTATGACTCAAATGATACCAAAATGTGTTTATGGTTTAATCGCTCACAAGAACACAACATTGTTTAGAAGAGCACCGATTCTACATACATCTGCCTCTTAATTCAAAAAATCTTTATCCAAATACTTAATTCACAAAACCACACACCCAAACTGCAAAATACCTCGTACATCCTGCAACATGAAGCACTGCAGCCTAAACTACATTCAGCATTATCAAAATCAAACTTTAGTACCAAACAGCACACTCTTCATTCATTGGACCAGAGTTGTGTGTAACCAACTACACCCTGTTGGACATAATGAAAGCACTCTCATCTGTAGTATGCTTTGCTTTAATACTAAAATAGTTCAAATTATAGAAACTTCTTCAGATTGTTCCCATGCACAGAAACGTTTGCAGATACACACACACATGCTGTTGTGATTTAGTGTGTTAGCAATTGGAAAAAACTATAATAACGCCTTCAATGCCCAAGCCCACCAATCGTCTGCATCGTAGGGCGGGGCGTGGCCGTAGTGGGATCCACAGTAGCTCTCCTTAATGTTCACCTTCAGACAACTAAATCAGATGAAATTAGACCGCAAGCTTCTGTTTGACACATTAAAAGGAAACTACCATCATCTTCAATTCTGTTCATTGTGTTCTCAGAGCTCTGAAAGTGTAATAAAGTATTTATCTTTCTTCAAAAGTGTGTTTTAAAGGTCCAATATGTACTATGTTTACTGTAATAAATTCAAAAATGACCCCAATGCATCATCATATATTAAGGAAACATGCTAAGTTGAAATACTATCTTTTCTGACAACTATGCTAATGCGAGTATTTTCTCCTTGTGTAATTTCCGGTGCGGTCCGTGACGTCGGTCTGTGTTTGGGCCTGTGTGTTGGGATCAGCAGCTGGACAGCCAGGCCGGGTTGCCAGATCTAGACCTGTAAAACTGTAAACCCAGCTCGCTACAGCCATAAAAGCAGCAAACAAGCGAACAGGAAGGGTCAACAGAGAGAGATTCTACCCGACCTGAAAGAGACGCCATGTTTCTAACAGCTGTGTGACCAACAATATTAAAGTAAATAATGGAGATGGATGACGGCGAGTTGGCTCCTGAACAGGTAAGCATTAGCTTCAGGCTAATTTATCACGGCAACCAACGTAAACTTTGAGTCTGGGGAGGAATTTGTACTGCAGGAACTATTTCAAACACTAGCTGTCAGTATTACATATTGCACCTTTAATCTTCTATATTTATGCGTGACTTTCAGAGGAAATCTGGAACACTTCCGGTCTTATATTTTAGAGCTCAGCAGCTGATCTTAACCGGAAGCTGCAGTCCTGACTGCGGCTAACTTCCCCCTGTGACCAAGATGGCGTCTCTTAGAAAGGAGTGTTAGCAGAGGGTCTTTGTTGTGCTGAGAAAGAGGTAAAATGTGTAAAGTCCAGATGCTGAGAGCGTTGGTGGAGCAGCGACTAACTGCGGCTGCTGAAGAGATATTTGGGCTGTTTGAAAGAACGATAGCAGAGTACGAGGAGGAACTTTGTCGTTCAAAAGAGGAGAACGAGCGACAACGGGAACTACTGGACGCTGTTTTCAACCCTCAGCTCCGGTTACACAGAGCAGGTTAGTTCATTAAACCTTCAGTTGGTCTTTCTCTCCTTCCTGTGCTTCTTCTCTCAGCGACCAGATGACGATAGGACGGATGGAAATAAGCATTTATTCATAACATCTGTTGGAATCTTCGCTCTTTAACAGGCCGTCGCCAACCCACCAGACTCCATGGAAATAATCACTACTTTTATCATCGTAGAACACACTTCATTCAAAGGGGACAGAAACTAAATAAAACTACCAAAAGCCGTCTTGGTTCATCTTTCCGCTGTTCCAACAATCACCACTCTGGTCTGGTTGGAATAAACTCTTAATTCACCCATTTACATGTGGAGATATGCTGCTCTATACACGCTAAAAGTAGTGATTATTTACATGGAGTCTGGTGGAGATATGCTGCTCTATACACGCTAAAAGTAGTGATTATTTACATGGAGTTTGGTGGAGATATGCTGCTCTGTACACACTAAAAGTAGTGATTATTAACATGGAGTCTGGTGGAGATATGCTGCTCTATACACACTAAAAGTAGTGATTATTTACATGGAGTCTGGTGGAGATATGCTGCTCTATACACGCTAAAAGTAGTGATTATTTACATGGAGTCTGGTGGAGATATGCAGCTCTATACACGCTAAAAGTAGTGATTATTTACATGGAGTCTGGTGGAGATATGCTGCTCTATACACGCTAAAAGTAGTGATTATTTACATGGAGTCTGGTGGAGATATGCTGCTCTATACACGCTAAAAGTAGTGATTATTTACATGGAGTCTGGTGGAGATATGCTGCTCTATACACACTAAAAGTAGTGATTATTTACATGGAGTCTGGTGGAGATATGCTGCTCTATACACACTAAAAGTAGTGATTATTTACATGGAGTCTGGTAGAGAGAGAGATAGCCTTTTCCTTTTTAGCAAGTTTGCTTTATTTGCAATCTGTTATTAAAAGCGCATCTGACAGAATCAAAAATCGACCGTTGGGGTCTTTAATTATTTTATCTATGAGCAAAGGAATAGACTTATGTCTATGATGTCAAAATGATGACTCCTCTGGAATTAGAGGAGTCAGCTGAAGACAGTACTGACCTGCCATCTCGTGGTCTAGCATGTGTGTTTCCTGTAGGAACACCATTAGATAGATAGATAGATAGATAGATAGATAGATAGATAGATAGATAGATAGATAGATATTGATCCCAAGAAAAATGGAAAATTATGGTGTTACAGCAGCACACATACATCAGTCACACAACACAGAATATAAATGAGATACTATTTGGGCTCTTAGCTGTTTAATTCTACCTACTACTTGTTTTATTTTAGTAATTATTTAGTAATTATTCTACAGTTCCAAGAGACACATTCAACCCAAACATCTGTCATTTGTTGTAATATAGTGGTTAACCTTGAGAGAGCAAATCACCTTAATGCAAGCACAGCAATAAAAAACTATAAAGGGTTCCATTATGAATATAACCAAAAAGAAAAGGAAGAGAGCGTCTCACCCAAAACCCAGGCCTGACCAACTAGAACATTCAGGCCCCCCCAAACCCCTAAACAACTTCCCTCCACCATTGGGAATAGATCCACACTATACTGAGGAACTATTCTCTTGTAAACCAAAGCTCAGCCCAGTTGCATATCCATACCAAAAATATCCAGATAAACTATTTTAACCATCTTGAGCCAGACTGGGCGCCTTGTTACATGCACGTAGCTTTGATCACTCACTTGGAAAGCAACTAATTCAGTCGGAAAACACAATACAAAATTAAGCAGAACTTTAAACAGGGCTTATTAAAACTGTACACTTGTACTTTAAGACAATCAAGTCTGTATGTAGTACAATGTCTAGTTTTCAACCAAATGAAGCCCTACACACCTCTTAGTTCCCAGCAGCCGCCCCTGAAGACTGTGGGAGTTTAATAGGAGTTCTCATCCGGATGTACGGGGTCACTGGCTCCAGCTCCTCCAGGTACTGGTTCACGTCTGCTCATTGACGGTCAGCAGGGGCCGTGCAGGGTATATGATCCGGTGTTGGTCCAGTCCGTGTTCCCGCAGCCGCTTCCTCACGCCGTCGTACTTCCTCTGCTGCTTATACACCTCCGCTGGCCGGTCAGGAGGAAATCTTATTTTACTGTATCCGCGCAGCTTCCAAAATATTTTCTCTGTCCTTGTATCGGAGGTATCGGAGAACCATCATCAAGTGTTTACACTTGATGATGGTTCTCCGATACCTGGAGGAATGTCGCTGTTGTCCGATGCGCTCTCTCTTCAAAGCATCCATTGGTCCATGAAGAGCAGGTGTCGTTGCCTTCTATGTTCTCGGGTACACGCCAGTCACTGCGTCTGCTCCTCCTTCTAACTCGTCGACTTGGTTACTGAGGGGGTTTTGTCTTGCTCTCAAGGTTTTCGATAGTTTCTTTCAGGGTTTGTATCTCGTCTTCTGCCGTAGATATCCGCGTTTCGGCCTCTGTGATACGCCCGCTGTAGTCTTTAATGTCCGTTTGGACATTTCTTATTTCCGTCAGTACACCGTCAATTTTTATGTTAAAGTCTTGTTTGAATGAGTTTATGGCGAGCATGATGTCCTTTGTTGAAGGATTATCCAAGTTTATGACTCGTACGGTGACCGCGGGGGTAGCAGCGGGTGCCTGCTCCGGTGAGCACGGCTCCTCTTCAGCTAGCTCCTGGCCCGTCCCCTGGCCCGTCCCCTGGCCTTCATGCTCGGAGTTTTCCATCGTCTTCTTCTCATTAGCCGTTTTTTTTGGCATGTTTGAAGTAGTTTACTCTTGCGTGTGCAATTGTGTCTTTTTATATATCCTCACTCTGGAATAAAAATGCAGGATTTCTTAAAAAGCAATTGAGCACGAGGAAAACGCATCTGCTCACCGTGCTGCCATAACCGCAAGTTTTTTTTAATGCATCATGTCATAGAACGCTCCGGGTTTTTTGCAAAGCCAATCTACCGCTCCGTAAACCACCATCTGACCATGAGCCGGTCAGAGTTGTTCCTGCACCGTGCAGCTTAGTTTCTAGATGGAGACAGTCCCAGAGGACAGAGGGACGGGAGGACAACTCAACAGATAGCAGTCGGTTATACATCGGTCTCAAGGTTTACCAGTAAATGCAACATTTTGTCCCGTCTGTGTTGTTATTCAGACAACAGCAGTGACCTATGCTAGTCGGTGCTGGTTAGTGTCTGTTAGCTCACAGGGCTCTAGGGTGCTAGTTAGTGTCCGTTAGCTCACAGGGCTCTAGGGTGCTAATTAGTGTCTGTTAGCTCACAGGGCTCTATGGTGCTAGTTAGTATCTGTTAGCTCACAGGGCTCGATGGTGCTAGTTAGTATCTGTTAGCTCACAGGGCTCTAGGGTGCTAGTTAATGTCTGTTGGCTCACAAGGCTCTAGGGTGCTAGTTAGTCTGTTAGCTCACAGGGCTCTATGGTGCTAGTTAGTGTCTGTTATGGCATTTTTTCCACTGCGTGGTATCGACTCAACTCTACTCGCCTTTTTTGGTTTTCCATTACGAAAAAAAGTCCCTGGGACCTGCTGCCAGGTACTTTTTTTTTAGTACTACCTCAGTCGAGGTAGTATATCGAGTCGAGGTCACTTATGACTGCAGACTGCTGGTTGGTCGGAGGACTGTCACTTATGACTGCATTTTTAGCAAACAAGAGTGCGGAGTGTGTCCGGAACAACCGTGCCATCTAACCAGACACCGACAGATTATCTCCTCTCTGCACTATTCTCACTTTTCTATTCTCACTATTCAATATTAAGGGCTATTATTTTGCATGTTGTTTCCAATATTGCACACTGTTACTTTTAAAAAAAAACGACAATATATCAAAGAAAAAATTTTATTTAGCTATTCAAGTAGCGCATCAAACCCTCCCGTACATCCCGGTCTTCTTCCTCTGCACCTTGTGACAGTGTCCCCACCAGCTCTGCTGGCCCAGATGCATCCCAGTCATCGTCATAAGCCTCTCCATGACTCTCATAAACATTTTACAAAGCATAGCTGGTCAGAACCAGAGATTTCACCAGTCGGACATCGAACGCCCAAACAGGCATCTGCGGCGGCGATTTTGCAAAGCGTGAAGGATCTGAAACACACACAGTACACAGCAGACATATGTTGGTGTGTAATCATGGTTGCTAAAGTTAATGTACTTTTATAAAGCATATAGTAAATACTGGCTGTGACCCTGAACACATGCAAATGTTAGCTAACGTTACAGGAAACTTAACTTACCCTTTTGTGTCGGCAAACAATAGTCATGAAGACGTCTGAACACCGTCGGAATCCCCAATCTCCTGTTTGATTTTTTTCAGCGGTGATTTTTGTTGCTTCCTTCAGCTTTGAAACAATTTTTGTTCTGGCCGAGAATTAAAACAAACACCTCCAACGTGCTGTTGTGAGTCGCGTTGAAAATTACATCATGGCAGTTACCGGCTGCGTAGCTATGGTAACCAGCCACGCTGAGGCATTACTCAATCTGCAATGGAAAACGGACGCAGAGTGCGTCGAGTTGAGTAGAGGCGAGTCAAGCTGTTACCATCAGTGGAAAAACGCCATTAGCTCACAGGGCTCTAGGGTTCTAGTTAGTGTCTGTTACCTCCTCTACTCTCTCTCCTCTACTCTCTCTCTCTCCTCTACTCTCTCTCCTCTACTCTCTCTCCTCTACTCTCTCTCTCTCCTCTACTCGCTCTCCTCTACTCTCTCTCTCCTCTACTCTCTCTCTCCTCTTACTCTCTCTCTCCTCTTACTCTCTCTCTCCTCCTACTCTCTCTCCTCCTACTCTCTCTCCTCTACTCTCCTCTTACTCTCTCTCCTCTCTCCTCTACTCTCTCTCCTCTTACTCTCTCTCCTCTCTCCTCTACTCTCTCTCCTCTACTCTCTCTCTCCTCTTACTCTCTCTCTCCTCTTACTCTCTCTCCTCTACTCTAACTCCTCTACTATCCTCTTACTCTCTCCTCTTATTCTCTTTCCTCTCCTCTCTTTCTCGCTGTATATTGTTATTAACACAGCTGCATATTGTTAAATATGATGGGCAAACCTGTATCTGTACCAGTGTTTCCATGGTAACTCTGCTATCGCGGCCGCCACGGCGAAGAACACGGAAAAAGTTATTGAATGCAACTAACTTCAGTTGGTAGAGTAATAGCGTGTGAGTGGAGCCTCCTGGACCTGGACCTGGACCAGAGATGTGACCCATGGCCAGAATATCATAGTTCATAAAAATGCAGCGCAGTGACGATCCAGACATTTCATACACAGGACATGTGCAACTTCATTTCAACCCGTTCAATTTTCATTTCCATGTGTTGCAGCTGTATGTCTGTACAACATACAACTTTAACACAAGAGGAATGTAGCATAATATGGGTATGAAAGCAGTTATGAATAGCATATGTGACTATAGCAAGTTGGCTTTATTTGCCCTCTGTTATCAAAAGTGCAGCATTTGCACAGCAAAACGCAAAAATAGTAAAATATATACATATATTACTATTTTTGCGTTTTGCTGTGCGAATGCTGTTATGCACGTTTTTATGCTTGGACACTTCCGCTGTTAAATCCAGAAAGATTTTAACATTCATCCCTCTGAAATGGAGGACTTTTTCTTGCTTTGCTATTTGTAAAATCGCCTCTTTGGCGAATACCTCTGCATCCTGACGATCATCGGCCTCGAGCCATGTTTGGTGGCAGGCTAATAACTCTGTGGGTAATTTCCACTTTGGGTTCACATCTGCCAGTTTATATTTACATTTCCAAGTTGTAGTGCATCAAACTGAGGTTGTAATTTATTCATTGCCTTGTTTATTTCTTCCTTTATTATTGCGCGTATCAAGGCAGCTAATTCAGCTTTATTCACCTGCGCAGCGTCACATTCCATTTCGCTCTCTGCTGATTTCGTCCCAGCTGGAACAAGTGAGGTAACCTGCAGTGCTTTTTTCCTCGGCATTCAATAATTCTTCCTTGACTTGCTAGACTGATTTTTATTTATATCAGTAGTTCTTAGTCATAAGGATACTTTGGGACTATCGGAACCTTATTACTTAATTTGTTTGAAAGTCCTGGAGTTTTTTATTTTAGGAGTTCAACGTCCTCAATGTTCCACAACTCCCTCTCAGCAACCTGACATGACATTGTGTTTTTCTGTTTCCTGCAGATGTCCAGCAGCTGTTGGTGGTTAAAGAAGAGGTTCCCCCTGAGCAGCAGCAGTGTAGCTCCAGTGTGGACCAGCAGGAGCCAGAGCCCCCCCCACACATTAAAGAGGAACAGGAGGAACTGTGGATCAGTCAAGAGGGAGAGCAGCTTCAAGGGCTGGAGGAGGCTGATATCACCAAGTTCCCATTCACTCCTGTCCCTGTGAAGAGTGAAGATGATGAAGAGGAAGCTCAGTCCTCACAGCTTCATCAGAGACAAACTCAACACATGGAAACAGATGGAGAGGATTGTGGAGGACCAGAACCATCCAGAAACTCGCATCCACTTTTACAAACAGAGACTGAAGACCAGACTAGAGACTCTTCGGAACCTGAGACAGATGATTGGAAGAAGACCAGAGAACGTCAGTCAGCTTTAAACTCTCTGAAACATGATTCAACATGTAAGAAAAAATGCAGCTGCTCTGAGTGTGGGAGGAGATTTGGATTCATGTCAAATCTAAAAAGACACAAGAGAATCCACACAGGAGAAAATCCTTTTAGCTGCTCAGTCTGTAAGAAATCTTTTACACAGAGAGGACATTTACGGTCACACATGGTAGTCCACACAGGAGAGAAAAGATTCAGCTGCAGTGTTTGTAACAAAAGATTTGGTTGGAGTTCTGATGTCAAAAAACATAAATGTATTGGTCAAATAAACACAGAAGCTGATGGAGAGGACTGTAGAGGACCAGAACCAGCCAGGAACTCGCATCCACTTTTACAACAAGAGACTGAAGACCGGACAGGAGACTCTGCTGTACCTAAGACTGGTGACAGTGCTGATTGGAAGGAGACCAGAGAACCTCAGTCAGCTTTAAACTCTCTGAAACATGATTCAAGATGTAAGAAAACATTCAGCTGCTCCGAGTGTGGGAGAAAATTTGGCAACAAGTCACATCTGAAGATACACATGAGAACTCACACAGGAGAAAAACCTTTCAGTTGCTTGGTTTGTAAGAAATCTTTTACACAAAGAGGAAGTTTACCTTCACACATGGTTGTCCACACAGGAGAGAAAAGATTCAGCTGCTCTGAGTGTGGGAGGAGATTTGGCCGCAAACAACACCTGAAGAGACACATGAGAACTCACACGGGAGAAAAACCTTTCAGCTGCTCAGTCTGTAAGAAATCGTTTACACAGAGTGGAAGTTTACAGTCACACATGAGAATCCACAGAAGAGAAACACATAAATGTGTTGGTCCGATGACAACAGAAGCTGATGGAGAGGACTGTGAAGGACCAGAACCAGCCAGGAACTCACATCCACTTTTACAACCAGAGACTGAAGACCACACTGGAGGGTCTTCTGAACGTGAGAATGATGACCATGCTCATTGGAAGAAGACCAGAGAACCTCAGTCAGCTTTAAAGTCTCTGAAACCTGATTCAACATGTAAGAAAACATTCAGCTGCTACTAGTACTGTCTAAACAATTGATATAGTTATCTAAAAGTACTGACTAAACAGTACACCTAGTTAGCTAAAAGTACTGTCTTAACTGCTGAAAAAGGTTGTCAGCAGCATGGAGGCTCAGTGGTTAGCACTTCTGCCTCACAGCAAGGTAGCACTGTAGAGTTCAATCACTGGTGTAGGCAGAGTTTGATCCTCAGTCCGGGCAGGGCCTGTGTGCATGGAGTTTTCATGTTCTTCCCGTGTTTGTGTGGGTTTCCTCTGGGTGCTCTGGTTTTGTTTTGTTTTTTGCATAAAGACATGCATGCTTGGTAACTAAGACAACAATTGAAAATTAGCCGACTGGCTAACACTGGCGTATTTACAGAAATTGTAATTAATGTGCATTATCCTAAACAAAGAAATAAATCTTAAAGGTATAAAGGTGAAATATTTAGCTAAAAGTACCGACCAAACAATTGAAATAGTAGCTAAACATACTGACTAAACAGTTGATATACTTAGCTAAATGTATTGTCTAAGTAGTTGAAGTAGTTAGCTGCAAGAATTGACTAAACAGTTGTTTAAATTTTATTCTGTTTCCTGCAGATTTTCAACAGCTGTTGGTGGTTAAAGAAGAGGATGTCCCTGAGCAGCAGCAGTGTAGCTCCATTGTGGACCAGCAGGAGCCAGGGCCCCCCCCACACATTAAAGAGGAACTGTGGAGCAGTCAGGAGGGAGAGCAGCTTCAAGGGCTGGAGGAGGCTGATATCACCAAGTTCCTATTTACTCCTGTCCCTGTGAAGAGTGAAGGTGATGAAGAGGAAGCTCAGTCCTCACAGCTTCATCAGAGACAAACTCAACACATGGAAACAGAAGCTAATGGAGAGGACTGTGGAGGACCAGAACCAGCCAGGAACTCACATCCACTTTTACAACCAGATACTGAAGACCAGACTAGAGACTCTTCTGGACCTAAGATTGATGACAGTGCTGATTGGAAGGAGACCAGAGAACCTCAGTCAGCTTTAAACTCTCTGAAACATGATTCAAGATGTAAGAAAACATTCAGCTGCTCTGAGTGTGGGAGAAAATTTGGCAACAAGTCACATCTGAAGAGACACATGATGACTCACACAGGAGAAAAACCTTTCAGTTGCTTGGTCTGTAAGAAATCTTTTACACAAAGAGGACATTTACCTTCACACATGGTAGTCCACACAGGAGAGAAAAGATTCAGCTGCTCTGAGTGTGGGAGGAGATTTGGCCGCAAACAACACCTGAAGAGACACATGAGAAGTCACACAGGAGAGAAACCTTTTAGCTGCACAGTCTGTAAGAAATCTTTTACACAGAGTGGAAATTTACAAAAACACTTGAGAATCCACGGAAGAGAAACACATAAATGTGTTGGTCCGATGACAACAGAAACTGATGGAGAGGACCGTGGAGGACCAGAACCAGCCAGGAACTCACATCCACTATTACAACCAAAGTCTGAAGACCAGACTGATGACAGTGCTGACTGGAAGGAGACCAGAGAACCTCAGTCAGCTTTAAACTCTCTGAAACATGATTCAAGATGTAAGAAACAATTCAGCTGCTCTGAGTGTGGGAAACGTTTTGATGTAAAGGGAAGTTTGAAGATACACATGAGAATCCACACAGGGGAGAAACCTTTCTGCTGTTCTGAGTGTGGGAAAAGATTTAGCATGATGGGAAGCCTCACGACACACATGAGAATCCACACAAGGGAGAAACCTTTCAGCTGCTCAGTTTGTGATAAAAGATTTGGCCTCAAGTCGACTCTTCAAAAACACATGTTAATTCATACAGGAGAGAAACCGTTCAGCTGCTCGGAGTGTGGAAAAAGATTTGGCATGAGGGGAACCCTGAAGACGCATATGAGAACTCATACAGGAGAAAAACCTTTCAGCTGTATAGTTTGTAAGAAATCTTTTTCAGAGAATGGATGTTTACAGAAACACATTAGAATCCACACAGGAGAGAAACCTTTCAGCTGCTCAGTTTGTAAAAAATCATTTACTCTGAGTGTCCATTTAAAGTCACACATGAGAATCCACACTGGAGAAAAACCTTTCAGCTGCTCTTCGTGTGATAAACGATTTGGCCGGAAGGAAAATCTAAAGAAACACATGAGAACTCACACAGGAGAAAAACCTTTCAGCTGCTTAGTTTGTGATAAAAGATTTGGCAACAGTTCTAATCTGAAGACACATCTGAGAACTCATACAGGAGAAAAACCTCCCCGAGTTGTTGCCTTGGAACACACTGAAGCGACGCCGACTTGAGTGTACGTTCCGCACGTGAGACAATACATCTCCATAACAGCAGACGGCGAAAATCTATCTTGTTCGCCCAAAACATGAAAACTGGCAGCTGATTGGATGAACGTGTCACATGGGTCTGGCTTCTCCGGAATTTTAAAAGCAACAAATGGCGGACAAAGGTCAGTTGAAAAGATTTTCGTCAGATTTTGAGAGGCATTTGTCCCGCTCATCCCCCTCATCATTTCCGGGTTAGCACTCCATCAATCAGATTGGTCATTGAGTCCGACTGCCTGCCCTCCGCAGCAAACAAGTCAAGTCACCAAAATAAAGGCCGCCGGACAACGGCACAGAACACACCAAACAGACTCTACCTCGCCAGACTGTCCGTCGGCCGATGATCCGGTTGGTGTGTCAGCGCCTTTACACGGAAAGAAAATGTATAGAAAGACATAAGAACTCATACGGGAGAAAAAATGTATAACTGCCCATTGTGACTGTTAAAGATCAAGTGGTTAACGTTGATATGTGTACTTGACATACTGATGTCAAACCAGATAAATGTGTTGGTCAGGGTTAGGCCGGTGACTAGGCATTTTCTTGATGCCAGGAAAAGACAAGACTATACCCTGTACAGAAAACTCAGTTTGAGCTTTTATATTTTTGCAAAAGTATTGTTGAAGTGAGCCTGAGATCAGAGGCTTTCACCGCCAAAAACGGCTTCTTTGTGATTGCTGTGCACATGATAATAAATGATTAAAAATATATTACCTGCTGAAAATGAGTGTGAATGCTGAATCTGAAATCTTCTAGCAGGTTCCAATTTACAAATCTGGATGATGGACTGGAGTTGAGAAAAATGTCTCCATATTTCTATGAGAATAGTTTCTGTTCTTAAATTTCTGTTCTGTTAAAGGGAGTCTAAAATAAATGTTCATGTAACTTTAATCCAATAATTCAGCTGCATGAACGTAACGTAACTCTAACGCATGTTGCACCTACGGTGGTCGGTATGTACCAGGAAGCTACGACAACATGTCGTCCAATAGGGCTTCATCAAGTTTTCTTTGGGTGATGAGGTTTGTTATTTCAAACAAACTGCAGTGAATCATTAGTTTGAGCATGTAGAAGTAAAGACTCTCGGAGCAAGATGGTGAATTTAGTGGCCTTTACTATCAGCTAACAACACAAAGAACAAATCTCACCGTACGAATCACAGACTGGAAAAGCCTTGACTATGCTAATTAGTAGTGAAACATTATTAATTCTTTATGTAATTTGTTTATTTAGATAGGGACAGTGCGTATTAATGGACATCGGTACAAGTACACAATGTTAATATGCTAGTTATTCACCATAGCTTATTTTCATCTATTGTCCCTAAGGCAGATCCATAAAAAGAAAAACCTAAAATACAACTCCCTCGTTGTTTGAGAGGCAAGACAAACACTAACACCAACAGTCAGGACCAAATCCAACAGAACATGTGATTGTCACACGTAGTGAAACAGGTGGAGGGGGGGCACGATGATGTATAGCCTTGTATACAAAACGGTCATATTTAGAAGAGTACTGCAATAGGCTTCAGCGCGTTCATGTTAGTGACCAGTTAGTGAAACAGTACTCACTGTGGGAGAATATCATAGACAGCATTGTTAGATATCATCAGGTGAGTTAATTGAGTGTTTTTGAAAACAAAGGCCTGTAGAAAATGTTAGACATCAATATTTTCTTTTGCATACCAATAAAGTTTTATCTGTCAACACTGATCCATGAGATCCCTGCATTGCCTCCAGTGCACTACACTGCCAACCTTTTGGCTGTACCGGTCTACCTGAGACCTACCTGTATAGCTAATGGCCTAGCCCTATCTTAGTTCCTTTCATTTCTTCAGAGTCTTCAGAAGGAGATGAGGCTTGAGGGTCCGTGTACTTGGCGGCCAACGAATTTTCGTTTTAAAATGAAAAAAACAAAAAACAGCCAGTTTCCCAATTCCCATTAGTAACCAGGGAAACAGAAAACGGAGAACAACCCGTTTTTCGTTTTTTGTTTTGATATGAAGCCACCCCCCCCAGTCATATTAATACTCACATTCCTCGAGGCACAGGCCGAGGAGGTGGAGTTGCAGCTATCTTCGATTCTAGTCTACTAATCAGCTCTAAACCTAAACTACATTATAACTCATTTGAAAGTCTTGTTCTTAGTCTTTCACACACAAGTTGGAAATCACTGCAGCCAGTTCTATTTGTTATAGTGTACCGAGCACCTGGCCCATTCTCTGAACCAGTTCTATTTGTTATAGTGGACCGAGCACCTGGTCCATACTCTGAATTCTTATCTGAATTTGCAGAGTTTTTGTCAAATTTAGTGCTAAAAACGGACAAAGTTGTTATTGTAGGGGATTTTAATATTCATGTGGACGATGAGAATGATAGCCTTAGTACTGCGTTTATCTCTCTATTAGATTCTATTGGTTTCTGTCAAAGTGTTCATAACCCGACTCACCGTTTTAACCACATCCTCGATCTTGTTCTGGTCTATGGTGTTGAAATTGAACATTTAATGGTGTTCCCACAGAATCCCTTTCTGTCTGACCACTGTTTGATAACTTTTGAGTTTATACTGCTGAACTACACGCCAGTAGGCCAAACCTTCTATACAAGATGTCTATCTGATAGAGCTGTAGCTAAATTTAAGGATGTGATTCCATTAGCATTTAATTCATTACCAAGTCACAAAGTAACGGAGGACTCCTATGCTATTAGTCCCTCCCAAATTGATCATTTTGTTGATAGTGCAGCAGGCTCGTTGCGAATGACACTCGACTCTGTTGCCCCTCTAACAAAGAAGATAATAAAACAAAGACGGTTAGCTCCATGGTATAACACTGAAACTCGCAAATTAAAGCAAATATCACGGAAACTTGAGAAGATTTGGCGTTCCACCAAATTAGAAAGTTCTCGTTTTATCTGGCAAGATAGTCTTAAAACATATAGGAAGTGCCTCCGTAATGCCAGAGCAGCGTACTACTCGTCATTAATAGAGGAAAATAGGAACAACCCCAGGTTTCTTTTTAGTACTGTAGCCAGACTAACGGAAGGTCACAGCTCTACTGAGCCAAGTATTCCCAGAGCTCTTAGTAGTAATGACTTTATGAGATTCTTCAATGATAAAATTATAACTATTAGAAGCAAAATTCACCAAGACCTGCCTTTAACTGGCACTGACTTATCTCTAAACTCAGGAACCTCAGAAACAGCTGTAAAACCAGATATATGTTTAGATTGCTTTGCTTCACTTGATCTTTATCAATTTAATTCAATTATTTCTTCATCTAAACCATCAACCTGCCTCTTAGACCCCATCCCGACTAGGCTACTTAAAGAAGTTTTACCCTTAGTCAACACTTCTCTACTAGATATAACCAATCTGTCTTTATTAACAGGCTATGTACCACAGCACTTTAAAGTAGCTGTAATTAAACCTCTTCTGAAAAAGCCCAACCTTGATCCAGATGTTTTAGCCAACTATAGACCTATATCCAACCTTCCATTTCTCTCTAAGATTCTTGAGAAAGTAGTCGCCAAACAGCTGTGTGACTTTCTGCATAGCAACAGTTTATATGAGGATTTTCAGTCAGGATTTAGAGTTAATCATAGTACAGAGACAGCACTTGTGAAAATTACTAATGACCTCCTAATTGCATCAGACAAAGGACTTATCTCTGTACTGGTGTTATTAGATCTTAGTGCTGCATTTGATACCATTGACCATCATATCTTATTACAGAGACTGGAACATTTAATTGGCATTAAAGGGACAGCTCTAAGCTGGTTTAAGTCTTATTTATCAGATCGATCTCAGTTTGTACATGTTAACGATGAATCCTCTGTGCACGCCAGAGTTAGTCATGGAGTCCCACAAGGATCTGTGCTTGGTCCAATCCTGTTCACTTTATATATGCTTCCTTTAGGCAATATTATCAGGAAGCATTCCATAAACTTTCATTGTTATGCAGATGATACTCAATTATATCTATCGATCAAGCCGGATGAAACTAATCAGTTAGCTAAACTTCAAATGTGCCTTCAGGATATTAAAACCTGGATGAGCTGTAATTTTCTAATGTTGAACTCAGATAAAACTGAAGTTATTGCTCTGGGACCCAAGCACCTCCGTGACGCATTATCCAAAGAGATAGTTACTCTGGATGGCATCACTCTGGCCTCCAGCACCACTGTGAGGAATCTTGGAGTTATCTTTGATCAGGATTTGTCCTTTAATTCCCACATAAAGCAAATTTCAAGGATCGCCTTTTTCACCTGCGTAATATCGCTAAAATCAGGAATATCCTGTCTAAAAATGATGCAGAAAAACTAGTCCATGCATTTGTTACTTCTAGGCTAGATTACTGCAATTCTTTACTATCAGGATGCTCGAAAAGTCCATAAAAAGTCTTCAGCTGGTCCAGAATGCTGCAGCACGTGTTCTGACAGGAACTAGGAAAAGAGATCATATCTCTCCTGTTTTAGCTTCTCTGCATTGGCTTCCTGTAAAATCTAGAATAGAATTTAAAATCCTTCTTCTCACCTACAAAGCTCTTCATGGTCAGGCACCATCTTATCTTAAAGAGCTCATAGTACCTTACAACCCTGCAAGAGCACTGCGCTCCCAGAATGCAGGGTTACTGGTGGTTCCTAGAGTCTCTAAAAGTAGAACGGGAGCCAGAGCGTTCAGCTATCAGGCTCCTCTCCTGTGGAACCAGGTTCCAGTTTGGGTTCAGGAGGCAGACACAGTCTCCACATTTAAGAGTAGACTTAAGACTTTCCTCTTTGATCAAGCGTATAGTTAGGGCATAGAATTGAATATTGTCCGCCTAACCCGGCCTACCTGCTTCTCGTCATAGTTGTCAGATCTATCTATCATATAATCAATAATATAATAAAACTAGAGGGAGGCAGGGCATACAACCCGATCCGGCTGGGGAGAGTCTAGCCCGATCCGGCAGCTCTCTTTACCCTGTCTCTCCTAGTTAGTCATGCTCTCCTAGTTAGTTATGCTCTCCCAGTTATGCTGTAACAGTTTTAGATTGCTGGGGAATTCCTTTGACACACTGAGCTCCTCTCTCCTCTATCTTTTTATCTTTCTATCTTTCCATTTGTGTGCATCTATGTCCCAGAAATGCTTGTTACTAACCTAGCTCTGGGAGTCATTCCCGGAGTCCTTATGTTCTTTTCCCCCCAGCATGTTCCCTCGGATCAGGAAGGCTCCAACATCATGGTAGCAGCTGTAGCCATGGTCCCGCTACACGTCCTGTGATGCCGTGTTCATCCTGCTACGTCCTGCTGTGCCTTGTAATGCCGCACAATTCCCTGCTAAGCCATGAACTACTACAAAGAACTACTACAAACTGTTATCTTTTCTGTGGCTGTTATTGCCACTCTTCATTCTAACCCCAACCGGTCGTCAGACACCGTCCACCACGAGCCTGGGTCTGTCCGAGGTTTCTTCCTAAAAGGAAGTTTTTCCTCGCCACTGTCGCACTGTTGCTTGCTCTGGAGGGAACTACTAGAACTGTTGGGTCCTTGTAAATTCTGGAGTGTAGTCTAGACCTACTCTATCTGGTCTAGACCTACTCTATCTGGTCTAGACCTACTCTATCTGTAAAGTGTCTTGAGATAACTCTTGTTATGAATTGATACTATAAATAAAATTGAATTGAATTGAATTACTAAGAAACGGAAAACAGAAAACGAAAAACAATCTTGTTATCCGATTGTCTTTGATGCGTTTATAGATGGAATAAAATACGGGTGTACGTCTCATTTATCAATTTTACAATGTTATTTTGTTGTGACCCGGAAGTCACTCCTGCGAGTTTGGCGGTCAGCAGAGGAGTCACTTTGGGCTTGTTTTTATGTAAAGTTGCTCACACATATTGGTGGTCGTTTTTTGGGCTTGTTACTAATGTGTAGTTTCTTATTTGGGCTTGTTCCCAGCTCCATAATAAGTTGTCAAGCAGATATTTTCTGTTATTTAAACGTAGGAGTTTGTTCCTTCGGCCCCTCCCCTTTCCCCATACACACTGGAAACAGCAGAGTTTATTTCCGCCCACTTCCTACTTCTAATTGGCTCTGACCCAAATGGCAACGAGTACTAGCCAATCAGAGGCAGAGCAGGGCAATCTGTTTTTTTCTGGTTAGGAAAATGCGCGAGTAGCGACTGATGGTGACTACTGTAGGAGAGTTTTTGGAGGAATAAATGTGGGCGAAAATACAGGAAGAAATATAACAAAGACTGGGAGAAAGAGAAAGGAGTAAAATAATGGATTCAACCGCTCGTAGGGAACAACTCAAAATCACTGTGAAAAAGTGTGTATTCAATATTGCATCAGTTTTCTAATGTTAAAATGTGGTTTAACTCCCTCCTGTGGTCATTGTGACCCGATCGCTTCCGGGTCACGAAAAAAAACATTGTAAAATTGAGAAATGAGACATACACCCGTATTTTATTTTCCGGTTTCCATCTATAACGCATCAAAGACAATCGGATAACGAGATTGTTTTTCGTTTTCCGTTTTTTAATATCAAAACAAAAAACGGGTTGTTCGCCGTTTTTTGTTTCCCTATTATAATTATAATATATATATAATTAGGAAACTGGCTGTTTTTCGTTTTTGTTTTTTTCATTTCAAAACGAAAATCCGTTGGCCGCCAAGTACACGGACCCTTGAGGATCACAGACGCCTCACAACTGGACTGTTGGAGAGGCAGCCGGGTCGGATTTTTCATCTACCCTCAGGGACAGGGCATGAAGTTAACTCTTTTGAGCACTTGCCACAGTGGGGGGGAGGATTTAAAAACCCCCCACTGTCACTTTTTACCAGCCACTTTTTTTGCCTCATAAAGGTGATAAACAGGAATTGCTGTGTCTCTATGATCCTATCCTGTCCTATTCATGGTAGCCTACTCGTGGACATTCCGCCGTCATCACCTACTGTAGGGGGGGGGGGTGCCTTGATAATCCAGCATAAAGACATAATTTCCTATCCTGGGCTTGGACACATTCATACAGTTTGATAAAGGACTTATTGGACTTTAACTTATCATTGCACCTTCAATAATGGAGCTATCCTCAATAAAGGTCGTCCTGTACATCTCATCTGTGGTTTAACCTGCATCCACTGTGTGTGTGTGTGTGTGTGTGTGCACGCGGGCATTCGCAGCAGGACGTCACTCGCTGTACGTTGTTGGTAAATGTGAAATGTTCAAGTCACACACGTCTCGTCTTCATATCAGAAACACAGAAATGAAACCGTTCTCACTCCTGATTGGTCAGTGGCCACACGTGGGCCTGCTGGGATTGGTGGAGTAATTAAAATGCCATGGGGGGCCCTGGCTGTCAATCAATGAGTTCCAGTGATGCTGGCCCCTGATTGCAAGGGTGTATGGCTGCAGCCTGGAGCGTCCCATGTCATCCGTCCCGTCTCATGCGGTCTCGTCTCATACGGAGGTGTGTCCAACGGTAAATTCAGAGGGTCAAAATACGAAATCGCGACTAATTTTCCAGATGGAGTCACAGGGAAATTTGTTACCACGTTTGTTGCAATCAATTGAAAAACGTTAAAAACTGGACATTTATGTCCAGTAACAATTTTGCCATAAATATAGTTTGATCATTTCTGAATGTTATGGTTGTGTTGACAAGATAAATAGCCTACAGACTATCGTCTGGAATAAAATAAGCCTGCTTCAACTATCAAGCTAAGGAATAAAATACTTTTAATATTTGGTGTTTTTTTATGATAACAACGATTATCATACTGATGAATAAAACACTAAAATATAGGCTATGTCCGTCTATAAAATAAATGCAGATTATAGGCAAACTAAAAAAATCATTCTGCCATCCCCGAGCTTCTACTTTTTAAAATAAAAGCTCGCATCTGGAATAAAATATTTGGATTTTTTTTTAAATATTTAAAAATATATGTCCGTCTCTAAATAATAAATGCAGATTATAGGCAAACTAAGAAATTCCTTCTATGGCCATAGAAGGAATTTCTCTCCCAACAGAGGTCAAGCATTTGGTTTTGGTTTTAATTTTTCCCCCTTTCATACAATACAACACAAAATACAACAGAACCGCTGGCGGAAGTGGAAGAAAATACAATCGCATTGTGGCCCAAGGCCGTGGCAGCAGAGACACGCAGTCGGATGCAGGACGGGTCCCAGAGACCCGAAGGCCGATGCCGCGGTAGTAGAAAAATACAACCGCATTCTGCCCCGGGTCCCAGAGACCCGACCGCATTCTGTCCCGGGTCCCAGAGACCCGACCGCATTCTGCCCCGGGTCTCTGGGACCCGGGGCAGAATGCGGTCGGGTCTCTGGGACCCGGGACAGAATCCCAGACAGAGTCCCAGAGACCCGACCGCATTCTGCCCTGGGTCCGACCCGACCGCATTTTGCCCCGGGTCTCAGAGACCCGACCGCATTCTTCCCCGGGTCCCAGAGACCCGACCGCATTTTGCCCCGGGTCTCAGAGACCCGACAGCATTCTGCCCCGGGTCTCAGAGACCCGACCGCATTTCCCCCGGGTCTCAGAGACCCGACAACCGAGGCATTCTTCCCCGGGTCTCAGAGACCCGACAGCCGAGGCAGCGCCAGTAGAGCTACAGTCGAATGCTCTCGCCATGCTGATAAGCAGTTGTATTTGCAGCAATGTCGCAGTGACGTGTGAAAACAATATAGAATATAAAATTAAAAAGAGTCTTAGAAAGAGTGTAACATGTTTATTTTTGTATTCTGGTTCTTGTTGTGTGCAGATCCTTGTTCCTGCCGTTAGTCGCAGAAATGGCTGCGTCGCTGATGCAGGTTGCATCAAATGTAGGCTAGGTTAATATGGAACAACACAACCATAACATTCAGAAATGAGCAAACTATATTTATGGCAAAATTGTTACTTTAACAGTTTTTAACGTTTTTCAATTTATTGCAACAAACGTGGTAACGAATTTATCCGTGACTCCATCTGGAAAATTATTCGCGATTTCGTATTTTGACCCTCTGAATTTACCGTTGGACACACCTCCGTATGAGACGAGACCGCATGAGACGGACGGATGACATGGGACGCTCCAGGCTGCAGCCATACCCGTCTCCCTGATTGGCCAATAAGCAACTGCCTACATGTATTTATATTTATATCTATTTATTTTAACTTTTTTATTCAGACGTGTATTTTAATCATTTATCTTGCTGTGTTTTTCTCTCAAGAAGCCTAAAACACTTCCGGACTTTTATTTTGAAGCTCAGCAACTGATCTCCACCGGAAGCTGCAGTCCTGACTGCGGCTAACTTCCCCCTGTGACCAAGATGGCGTCTCTTAGAAAGGAGTGTTAGCAGAGGGTCTTTGTTGTGCTGAGAAAGAGGTAAAATGTGTAAAGTCCAGATGCTGAGAGCGTTGGTGGAGCAGCGACTAACTGCGGCTGCTGAAGAGATATTTGGGCTGTTTGAAAGAACGATAGCAGAGTACGAGGAGGAACTTTGTCGTTCAAAAGAGGAGAACGAGCGACAACGGGAACTACTGGACGCTGTTTTCAACCCTCAGCTCCGGTTACACAGAGCAGGTTAGTTCATTAAACCTTCAGTTGGTCTTTCTCTCCTTCCTGTGCTCTCTTCTCTCAGCGACCAGATGACGATAGGACGGATGGAAATAAGCATTTATTCATAACATCTGTTGGAATCTTCGCTCTTTAACAGGCCGTCGCCAACCCACCAGACTCCATGGAAATAATCACTACTTTTATCATCGTAGAACACACTTCATTCAAAGGGGACAGAAACTAAATAAAACTACCAAAAGCCGTCTTGGTTCATCTTTCCACTGTTTCAACAATCACCACTCTGGTCTGGTTGGAATAAACTCTTAATTCACCCATTTACATGTGGAGATATGCTGCTCTATACACGCTAAAAGTAGTGATTATTTACATGGAGTCTGGTGGAGATATGCTGCTCTATACACGCTAAAAGTAGTGATTATTTACATGGAGTCTGGTGGAGATATGCTGCTCTATACATGCTAAAAGTAGTGATTATTTACATGGAGTCTGGTGGAGATATGCTGCTCTAAACACGCTAAAAGTAGTGATTATTTACATGGTGACTGGGGGGTTTGGTAATGGTGATTTTGGGGCTGTTTTCTAGCTAACGAACGTGAACAGTAACTTTCCTTTTTACCAAGTTTGCTTTATTTGCCGTCTGTGCAGTACAGTATTTGCATGCTGTTCTGCACGTTTGATGCAGGGACAGTGGACTAAGATTACATCTACAATTATTAATTATTATTAAAAGAAATTAATTGTTTGTTACATTAAGAAGCTTGCGGAGATAGTGGCAGTTTTTACAAGCACAGTTTTTTTTTAACACCCATGTTAGCAGGGCAGCTTGGGGGGCAAGACCCTGAAGTGGGGGGAGTTTTTTGGTGCACCCATCTCCCTTCACTGCTTTCTCACGACGGTTCTCCTGAGATCCTATAGCTGTAAAATGTATATAACGGCTGTAATTCCTCATGTGTATTAACTAACGATACATCTGAGCGCTGTATGCTGTAAAGCCTGTAACCTGGATGCAATGTTAACGTCTCAGTTAACGTTGCATCCAGGTCCTTGTCCATGCTTTCATCTTCAGTAGACTTGACTACTGTAACGGGGTCTTTACAGGTCTCCCTAAAAAATCAATCAGACAGCTGCAGCTGATTCAGAACGCTGCTGCTCGAGTCCTCACTAAGACCAAGAGACTGGATCACATCACTCCAGTCCTCACTAAGACCAAGAGACTGGATCACATCACTCCAGTCCTCACTAAGACCAAGAGACTGGATCACATCACTCCAGTCCTCACTAAGACCAAGAGACTGGATCACATCACTCCAGTTCTAGTTTATAAATCACTAAACGGTTTAAGGCCAAAATACATTTCTGATCTGCTAGTACACTATGACCCCCCAGACCTCTCAGGTCATCTGGCACAAGTCTGCTTTCTGTTCCTAGAATCAGAACTAAACAGGGGGAAGTAGCTTTCAGTTTCTATGCTCCTTATATCTGGAATAAACTCCCAGAAACCTGCAGATCTGCTGCTACTCTCAGTTCTTTTAAATGAAGGCTGAAGACCTTTTTTTTATGTTGCCTTTCTTTAAATGATGTTCAATTCTTTAATGTTTAATTTCTTATACTGCACTGTAACTTTTATTCTTGTTTTATCTGTTTTGATTTTTTATTTAACAGTTTCTTCTGTGTTTTATCTGTTTTGATTTTTTTAAACTGATTTTGTGTAAAGCACTTTGAATTGCCCTGTTGCTGAAATGTGCTCTACAAATAAAGCTGCCTTGCCTCTGTTCCCAAACTGCCAGGGCTAGCTATCTTCAGCAATAGCTGGAAAGAACTGGGCCTCGCGTCAAACACTGTATCCATTCTCTTAATACATCCATGGTCCGTACAGCTTGAGCACTCTGGAAGTTGGTATGCAGATGCTTGTAGTCCTGGTTTTCCTACATGTTTCCCTGTTTCCCGTTTACTGCAGATGTTCAGCAGCTGTTGGTGGTTAAAGAAGAGGTTCCCGCTGAGCAGCAGGAGTGTAGGTCCAGTGTGGACCAGCAGGAGCCAGATACCCCCCCACACATTAAAGAGGAACAGGAGGAACTATGGAGCAGTCAGGAGGGAGAGCAGCTTCAAGGGTCAGAGCAGGCTGATATCACCAAGTTCCCATTTACTCTTGTCCCGGTGAAGAGTGAAGATGATGAAGAGAAAGGTAGGAACAATGTTGACGTATTTATTTAACGGGTCGCTGGTTCAAGTCCCTGTATGGAGTGTGGATTGGTAGCTGGAGAAATGTCACTTCACCTCCTGGGTCCTACCAGGTGCTCTTGAGCAAGGAACCTTACCCCCTCCCTCCCACTGCTCAGGGTTCTGGTCCTGCACTGGCAGCCCCCCCCACTCTGACATCTCTCCATGTGTGCATGAATAGGTGTATACATAATAATGTGTGCATTTCAGGCCTGTGTGTAGTGATTACTAACAAAACAGAGTGTAAATTGTAATTTCCCCACTGGGGATCAATGAACAGTGTAAATTATAAATTAAAAGAAATGCCAATAAACCCGAGCATGTTGTTCTCCCATCCTGGAACGCTGAATGGACTTGCCACAGCGGTGGTGGAGGAAGGTCTGGCTAAATGAGACATGTTTGACGATATGAATAAGTAGTTGAGTAATAAGCTGGGGTCCAATTTTGATTTGAATGGAAATAGGGCTGATTTGTTGAGTCAAATTTTATCAAAGGACAAGGAACTGAATTCTGTAAAAGTATCTAAAATATGAGGTACTGAAGTGGCAGTTTTATTTAAGTATAACAAAATGTCATCAGCTTTAGGTCTGGGACGATTCGACATCATTGATTACAAATATACGTTGATTTTGCATAACTTACTTTGATGCGTCAAAATAGAGAAAGATGGCAGCCCCCCCATAAAGGCCCTGACACACCAAGGCGATGGCTGGGTGGTGGGGCGGCGACGGCGGACGACTGTGGTGTCGCTTCACGCCAGCACTCGACGGTGGTCGTCTAGGCCAAAAAATAACACTTGTAACATACCGATGAGATTACAGCCGACGGCCAAGTACAACGTATGTTCTGCGCACGCAGTACAAAAACCAGATAAAGTTGCTATGATACCCACAACAAACAATTTTTGCTAGAGCAGCATGTAGAGCATACTCTGGTTGCTCTGGTTCACTGTAAGACAGCGGTAACTGGGAGATAACCAGACTGTGCCTCTCCCGTTCTGTCAGCTGTTCTCTCAACAAAGAAGTCTCCCTATGTGGGAGCAAAGTGGAACTACCGAACTGCTGGCTGCTTTTACATTACATCAAATGTATGTGTCATATCCGCTGCGCCATCACAATCCATGTTAGCTAATATTAGCTTGCTAATTTCACCCACTGGTTACAGAAAATTAGTCTAACAAAATTGTCACTTATCTGGCGATAGCAATGAGCTTTCCTTCCATTTGACAACAGCGTGTGAATTAAAAGAGAGACGTCTATTACTTTAAACATGACAATATAGGATATTAGTTTTATTAACGTTAGTTTATTTTGTAATATGTAGGTATGTAGAGCTCTTTTAAAAGACACGTTATTGTTGCATAAATATACAGTGGTGTGAAAAAGTGTTTGCCCCCTTCCTCATTTCCTGTTCCTTTGCATGTTTGTCACACTTAAGTGTTTCGGAACATCAAACCAATTTAAACAATAGTCAAGGACAACACAAGTAAACACAAAATGCAATTTGTAAATGAAGGTGTTTATTATTAAAGGTGAAAAAAAATCCAAACCATCATGGCCCTGTGTGAAAAAGTGATTGCCCCCTAAACCTAATAACTGGTTGGGCCACCCTTAGCAGCAACAACTGCAACCAAGCGTTTGCGATAATGTGCAATGAGGCTTTTACAGCGTCCTGGAGGAATTTTGGCCCACTCATCTTTGCAGAATTGTCCTAATTCAGTTACATTAGAGGGTTTTCGAGCATGAACGGCCTTTTTAAGGTCATACCACAACATCTCAATAGGATTCAGGTCAGGACTTTGGCTAGGCCACTCCAAAGTCTTCATTTTGTTTTTCTTCAGCCATTTGGTGGTGGACTTGCTGGTGTGTTTAGGATCATTGTCCTGCTGCAGAACCCAAGTTCGTTTCAGCTTGAGTACACGAACAGATGGTCGGACATTCTCCTTCAGGATCTCTTGGTAGACAGCAGAATTCATAGTTCCTTTTATCACGGCAAGTCTTCCAGGTCCTGAAGCAGCAAAACAGCCCCAGACCATCACACTACCACCACCATATTTTACTGTTGGTATAATGTTCTTTTTATGAAATGCAGTGTTCCTTCTACGCCAGATATACTTGGACACACACCTTCCAAAGAGTTCCACTTTTGTCTCATCGGTCCACAGAATGTTGTCCCAAAAGTCTTGGGGATCATCAAGATGTGTTGTGGAGAAATTGAGACGAGCTTTGATGTTCTTTTTGCTCAGCAGTGGTTTTCTCCTTGGAACTCTGCCATGCAGGCCATTTTTGCCCAGTCTTTTCCTGATGGTGGAGGCATGAACGCTGACCTTAACTGAGGCAAGTGAGGCCTGCAGTTCTTTGGACGTTGTTGTGGGGTCTTTTGTGACCTCTTGGATGAGTCGTCGCTGCGCTCTTGGGGTAATTTTGGGCGGCCGGCCACTCCTGGGAAGGTTCACCACTGTTCCATGTCTTCGCCATTTGTGGATAATGGCTCTCACTGTGGTTCGCTGGATTCCCAAAGCTTTGGAAATGGCTTTATAACCCTTTCCAGACTGATAGATCTCAATTACTTTCTTTCTCAATTGTTCCTGAATTTCTTTGGGTCTCGGCATGATGTGTAGCTTTTAAGGATCTTCTGGTGGACCTTACTGTGTCAAGCAGCTCCTATTTAAGTGATGCCTTGATTGTGAACAGGTGTGGCAATAATCAGGCCTGGGTGTGGCTAGAGAAATTGAACTCAGGTGTGGACAACCACAGTTATAGTATGTTTTAACAAGGGGGGCAATCACTTTTTCACACAGGGCCATGATGGTTTGGATTTTTTTTCACCTTTAATAATAAACACCTTCATTTACAAATTGCATTTTGTGTTTACTTGTGTTGTCCTTGACTATTGTTTAAATTGGTTTGATGTTCCAAAACACTTAAGTGTGACAAACATGCAAAGGAACAGGAAATGAGGAAGGGGGCAAACACTTTTTCACACCACTGTACCTACACAAGTATTTCTGTAGCCTAGCTATATGTTCTTGGAAGTGTGCCTTCTTATGGACTGTAGTAGTAGAAGATAGATAGATAGATAGATAGATAGATAGATAGATAGATAGATATTGATCCCAAGAAAAATGGGAAATTACGGTGTTACATCAGTCACAGAAGGCAAGGCAAGGCAGCTTTATTTGTATAGCACATTTCAGCAACAGGGCAATTCAAAATGCTTTACACAAAATCAGTTAAAAAAACAGTTAAAAGAAAATAAAACCGATAAAACAGAAGAAACAATTCAAAATAAAAACAGATAAAACACAAGAATAAAAGTTACAGTGCAATATAAGAGATTAAACAGTAAAGAATTGAACATCATTTAAAGAAAGGCAACATCAAAAAGAAAGGTCTTCAGCATTGATTTAAAAGAACTGAGAGTAGCAGCAGACCTGCAGGTTTCTGGGAGTTTGTTCCAGATGTGAGGAGCATAGAAACTGAAAGCTGCTTCCCCCTGTTTAGTTCTGATTCTAGGAACAGAAAGCAGACTTGTCCCAGATGACCTGAGAGGTCTGGGGGGGGGGGTCATAATGTACTAGCAGATCAGAAATGTATTTTGGCCTTAAACCGTTTAGTGATTTATAAACTAGTAAAAGAACTTTGAAATCAATTCTTTGAGGCACAGGAAGCCAGTGTAAGGACTTCAGAACTGGAGTGATGTGATCCAGTCTCTTGGTCTTAGTGAGGACTCGAGTAGCAGCGTTCTGAATCAGCTGCAGCTGTCTGATTGATTTTTTAGGGAGACCTGTAAAGACCCCGTTACAGTAGTCAAGTCTACTGAAGATGAAAGCATGGACTAGTTTTTCCAAATCCTGTTGACACATAAGTCCTTTAACCCTTGATATATTCTTAAGGTGATAATAGGCTGACTTTGTAATTGTCTTAATGTGGCTGTTAAAATTCAGGTCAGAGTCCATGACTACACCAAGATTTCTGTCTTTGTCTGTTGTTTTTAACATTGTTGTTTGAAGCTGAGCGCAGACTTTTAATCGTTCCTCTTTTGCTCCAAAACAACCACCTCAGTTTTTCCTCATTTAATTTCAGAAAGTTCTGGCACATCAGCCGTTAATTTGTTCGATGCACTTAGTCAGTTTTTGTATTGGACTATAGTCCCCTGGCGATAAGGTTATGTAAATTTGTGTGTCGTCCACATAACTATGGTAACTTATTTTGTTGTTTTCCATAATCTGAGCCAGTGGAAGCATGTAGATGTTAAACAGAAGAGGCCCCAGAATGGAGCCTTGGGGAACTCGCACGTCATATTTGTACGCTCAGATGTATAATTACCTATTGACACAAAGTAATCTCTATTCTGTAAGTAGGATTCAAACCAGTTTAGTACTGAGCCAGAAAGGCCAACCCAGTTTTCCAATCGGTCTAGTAATATGTCTTGGTCAACCGTGTCAAATGCAGCACTGAGATCAAGTAATACGGAGACTGAAATTTTGCCATTATCTGTGTTAAGGTGGATGTCATTAAAGACCTTAACGAGAGCCGTCTCAGTGCTGTGGTGTGGTCGGAAACCCGACTGAAAGGTATCAAAACTGTTGTTTAGTGACAAGAAATGGTTGAGTTGTTGAAAAACTGCTTTTTCAGTGATTTTACTTAAAAACGGAAGGTTTGATATCGGCCTATAGTTGCTCATTAGTGATGTGTCTAGATTGCTCTTTTTTTAAGAGTGGCTTGATTACTGCAGTTTTCAGGGCCTGTGGAAAGATTCCTGAAAGAAGAGACGTGTTCACAATCTGTAGAAGATCAGAAGCTAAACAATTCGAGACATTTTTGAAAACACCCGTTGGTAGAATATCAAGGCAACAGGAGGAGGTTCTTCTGATGCTGTATAATGTCCTCCAGGTTTTTATGGTTGATCGAATGAAACTCTGTCATATTGGAGCTAGTTTTGCTTGAACACTGTGACAACACATATCCTGTACTTGATATGGAGGCACTCACTGTTTGTCTAATCTTCAGAATTTTGTCTTTGAAGAAGGAGGCAAAGTCATTGCAGGCCTTGGTAGATAAAAGTTCAGATGCTACTGGCCCCGGAGGGTTTGTTAACCTATCGACAGTAGCAAACAAAGCACGTGAATTATTATTGTTTCTAGAAATAATATCAGAGAAGAAGGACCGCCTTGCATTCCTCAGTTTCAAATTATAAATGCGAAGTCTCTCTTTATAGGTGTTATAATGGACCAGGAGATTTGTTTTTCGCCACCTTCATTCAGCTTTTCGACACTCTCTTTTTTCTGTTCTCACCAGTGGGACATTTCTCAATGGAGACCTTTTCTTACCAGAGACAACTTTGACCTTAGTGGGAGCAATGGCATCAATAACATTTGTAATTTTACAGTTGAAATGATCTACAAGCTCAGTGACTGAGAGCCCCGAGAGGGCGGGTGTGTCGGAGAAAAGCTGAATAAATGTTTCACTAGTGTTTTCAGTGATATACCGTTTTCTGATTATCTTTGTTTGGACACTTTTGGGCACAGAGATAGAGCCGTTAAAGAAAACACAGGAATGATCAGACAGAGCAACGTCAGTCACCACAACCTTGGAAATGTTCAGACCCTTGGAGACAATCAAGTCCAGAGTGTGCCTCTTATTGTGCGTGGGCTCTGTCACATGCTGAGTCAGTCCATAGTTCTCAAAAACACTACCCAGTTCTTTGGTCCCCCTGTCCTGGGGGTTGTCAACATGAATGTTAAAATCACCCACAATGATTACACAATCAAAGTTAATGCAGATTATAGACAGCAGTTCAGTGAAGTCATCAATAAAGGTTGCACAATATTTAGGTGGCCTGTAGATATTTAGAAATATAGCTTGAGGGGAGGATCTTAACTGTAGAACCACATATTCAAAAGAAGCAAAATTTCCATAACATATTTGCGTACAGTGGAATGAGTCATTAAACAAAATGGCGACTCCACCTCCTTTCTTATTCACTCTATTCTCGCTCATAAAACTGAAGTTAGGGGGAGCTGACTCGATGAGAACAGCAGCGCTGTTATTATGGTCTAACCAGGTTTCAGTTAAAAACATAAAATCTAGATTGTGATTAATAATAAAATCATTGATTAAAAATGATTTTCCTGCCAAAGACCTGACGTTTAGTAAAGCTAGTGTTAGTGTGTTTTCATTTTTTGGGACAGGCTGTGGCTGACGAGGAATGGATGCTAAATTTGCTAAGTTTGCAGTTAAGTGCTTATTCGCCATCCTTTGTCTATTGTCAATCACAACATAAATTGAGGAAGAATTGAAAACACAGGGCCCGGGCTTGTCTTTGAAAAAGTCATGAGTGTCACTAGTCCTGGAGCCTAGGCCCGGCACATTTCAGTTTTTGCTTGCTGGATTTTGCACACAAGCGTCCTTATGAGTCTGGGGCAGAGGTGCCTGGCGTTTTACTTTTGCCCGGGGTTGAGCAATGGGGGAAGGAAGGGGGGTAAATTTGATTCCAGCATCTACAAGCTGCTTCATCTGGTCAGTGAACTCCAACATGGGGGTAGGGGAAAGAGGGGAAAGGGTGAGTGGAGACAGCGATGGCTCCTCAAAGGGTTTGGGGTTGGTAGGTGGGTTTGAGGGGTGCTGGACGGGTGAAAAGGGGAGTTGAGGTTCCGTTTCTCTACTCTGTGGTCTCCCACGGTCAAATCTGTGCACAGGTGGGGGCTGTGGTGAATCACTGCCACACTTTGTTGTGTTTTCCTCTTGTTTAGATTTGTCTTGTCTTGTGTCCTTGATGGGGGGAGCAGATGTGTAGCGCAGAGAGTAAAGTAGGTTAGAGGTGAACAGCTTTACTCCTGACTTGTTAAGGAAAAGTCCATCTGCTTTAAAAAGATGTAAGCGCTCCCAGAAAATGTTAAAATTGTCAATGAACTGCAGAGAATGGACGATACTTTCAGTTGAAAGCCATTTGTTTAGTGCCAACAGTCGGCTGAATCTCTCAGCTCCTCTTCTCGTTGATTGGTTGGATGGATGGATGGATGGATGGATGGATGGATGGATGGATAGATATAGGACCACTGATAAACACGTCTGTGTTTAAGGAGCTGAGTTGATTTAGCAGTCCCATAAAGTCCAGTTTCTGCAATTCAGACTGTTTTTTTTACATCATGTGACCCTATATGCAGAATAAGGTCCTTCACAGTTGGGTGTTCTGCCATGATATCTGGGATTCTTTGGGTCAAGTCAGACACCATGTCTTTGGGAAAACAGAGTATTTTGGTGTTTTTACTGTTTTTTAAATGTCACCCACAATCAGGGTTTGAGGCCCAGTTGTTAGTTTTTTACTTTTTGAATTGCTGTTGGTCCTTACCCTGCTGTGTGGCGATGAGACGCAATCCCGGTCATCAGATGTCCAGCGTCCTGCAGCAGAGGAGCAAATCTGTTATCTATTTGCACACCAAGTTGTTGGGAGGCATTTTGTTGCTTATTTTCCCTTTTGCAGCTGTCCACGGCTGTGTCCTACTAGGTACAGGGGTTGAAGAGGCGCTCTGCCTTTATGATAATGCAGGCCAGCCGGTCATATCACAGATCTCAGGGCGCTGTGCCCTGCCCGTTAGTCGTCCACCCATTTCCCAGGAAAATGATTTACTCTTAGGCTTCGCACCAGACGAGTTCCAGCGAGGACTACCACTTGTTGATGTATTACCCGTTCCACAGCCCTCCTGTTTCTTTGTAGTCTTGTTGGTGCTAATTAGCCGTGCGTTAGCATGCTTTTGTCCATTGTTTTGGATCCATGGTAAAGTGGTGTCATTTCCACAAGATCTGTTCACTTCCACGTTCACTTCTAATCGGTGAACCTTGGTTTCCAGGAGTGCAATCTTCTGAATGAGTTTGTAGTAGTCATCCACGGAAAAAGGAGGCATCTTGCTGCTAATTAGCTTTAGCTACAGTCACTGTAGGACAGGCTTGAGCTATTGGTAGGCCACGCTCAGGCAGAAAAATGTTAAAATATGGCAATAGCCTACTATGTCTACAAAAAATGTATAGTCCAATGATTTATAGGTATCCAAGAGCTGCTGCTCATAGTTTCTCTCAGAGGAAAAGCAAGATTATCAGCAAAAATATGCAAGCAGAGGCAGGAGCAAGCAGCAAAGCATCTGCACTGTAAGAAGCAGGAAGCATAGATAGAATATAAAAAAGATACTAGGAAAAATATACATACAATATACATGAAACTATAATAATAGGAATAAAATAAAAGACCAAATATTTGAATATATACAGGATCTAGATGAGATCTGAAATTAAGACCATTTTAAAGGGCAGCCTGTCGACAAGAGTGTAATAAGGTTACATTGGGGAGTTTACTCCCAGGAGTTCCATTTGACAGACAAGTGTGAATTAAGAGAGAGAGATCTATTACTTTAAACATCCCAATATAGGATATTAGTTTTATTAACGTTATCCACCTATGCTCTGCTATGCCACTCTACACCCTGTAACCCCCTACAGTGCCCTGCTATGACATGAACTACTATCCCTTGGCTTTGTTGTGACTATTATTGCCACTGTGCATCACACCCCCAACCGGCCACGTCAGACTCCGCCTACCAAGAACCTGGGTCTGTCCCAGGTTTCTTCCTAAAAGGGAGTTTTTCCTCGCCACCGTCACGCTAGTTGCCTGCTCTTGGAGGAATCACTGGAATTGTTGGGGCTTTGTAAATTATAGAGTGTAGTCTAGACCTACTCTGTGTGTAAAGTGTATATAACTTTTGTTATGATTTGAAAATAAAATTGAATTGAATTAAATTAGGGCTGTCAAAGTCGGCGAAAAATGGTGTTTGAATATTCCATAATACATTTTAATATCTTTTCTGCAATTCACCTCAGATCCGCTGATTGGCTCAGTGTTGCAATGCTCATTTTTATACAGAATTTAGGTTACAGTCCGCTTTCAATGACCTCCAGACCTTCCTGTTAATTTTAAATCATGTTCTCACCACTGTCAGTCACACTGAGTTATGTATAAATGAGGGGTTGTGATTGTTCCTAAATTGAGGCAACTTGTTGAACGGTGCAGTTGTCTTGGTTTTGTCTGACATCCCAGTTTTTCTCAATTTGTGTTTTCTGCAGATGTTGAGCCGCTGTTGGTGGTTAAAGAAGAGGTTCCTCCTGAGCAGCAAGAGTGTAGCTCTAGTGTAGACCAGCAGGAGCCAGAGGCCCCCCCACACATTAAAGAGGAACAGGAGGAACTATGGAGCAGTCAGGAGGGAGAGCAGCTTCAAGGGCTGGAGGAGGCTGATATCACCAAGTTCCCATTCACTCCTGTCCCTGTGAAAGGTGAAGATGATGAAGAGGAAGCTCAGTCCTCACAGCTTCATCAGAGACAAACTCAACACATGGAAACAGAAGCTGATGGAGAGGACTGTGGAGGACCAGAACCAGCCAGGAACTCGCATCCACTTTTACAACCAGAGACTGAAGACCAGACTGGAGACTCTTCTGATCCGGAGACTGATGACAGTGCTGATTGGAAGGAGACCAGAGAACCTCAGGCAGCTTTAAACTCTCTGAAACATGATTCAATATGTAAGAAACCCTTCCGCTGCTCTGAGTGTGGGAGGAGATTTGGTTTCAAATCACATCTGAAGAAACACATGTTAACTCACACAGTTGAAAAATCCTTCAGCTGTTTAGTTTGTAAGAAATCTTTTACACTGAGTGAAAATTTACGAAAACACATAAGAACTCACACAGGAGAGAAGCCTTTTAGCTGCCCTGAGTGTGGTAAAGCTTTCTCTGATAATGGAAACCTCAAAAAACACATGAGAACTCACACAGGAGAGAAACCTTTTAGCTGCTCAGTCTGTAAGAAATCTTTTACACAGAGTGGAAGTTTACAGTCACACATGGTAGTCCACACAGGAGAGAAAAGATTCAGCTGCAGTGTTTGTAACAAAAAATTTACCTGGAGCTCTCAGCTTAAAACACATAAATGTGTTGGTCCGATGGATCATTCGATGGTACGGTCACACATAAGAACTCACACAAGAGCAAAACCATTCAATTGCTCTGTGTGTGGTAAAGCTTTCACTGATAGGGTAAACCTGAAGAACCACATGATGACTCACACAGGAGAAAAACCTTTTAGCTGTTTAGTTTGTAATAAATCTTTTACACGTAGTGGAGATTTACGGCCACATATGAGAACTCACACCGGAGAGAAGCCTTTTAGCTGCTCAGTTTGTAATAAATCTTTTACACAGAGTGGAGATATAAGGCCACACATGAGAACTCACACCGGAGAGAGACCTTTTTGCTGCTCAGTTTGTAATAAATCTTTTACACAGAGTGGAAGTTTACAGTTACACATGGCAATCCACACAGGAGAGAAAAGATTCAGCTGCAGTGTTTGTAACAAAAGATTTGCCCGGCGTTCTCTTGTCAAAAGACATAAATGTGTTGGTCAGATGGAAACAGAAGCTGATGGAGAGGTCTGTGGAGGACCAGAACCAGCCAGGAACTCACATCCATCTTTACAACCAGAGAATGGAGACCAGATTGGAGACTCTTCTGAACCTGAGGCTGATGACAGTGCTGATTGGAAGGAGACCAGAGAACCTCAGTCAGCTTTAAACTCTCTGAAACATGATTCAAGATGTAAGAAACGATTCAGCTGCCCTGAGTGTGGGAGGAGATTTGGCTTCAAGTCATATCTGAAGAGACACATGATGACTCACACAGGAGAAAAACCTTTCAGCTGCTCAGTTTGTAATAGATCCTTTACACAGAGTGGAAGTTTACGGTCACACATGGTAGTCCACACAGGAGAGAAAAGATTCAGCTGCAGTGTTTGTAACAGAAGATTTGCCCGGCGTTCTCATCTCAAAAGACATAAATGCGTTGGTCATATGGAAAAAGAAGCTGATGGAGAGGACTGTGGAGGACCAGAACCTGCCAGGAACTCACATCCACTTTTACAACCAGAGACTGGAGACCAGACTGGGGCCTCTTTTGAACCTGAGACCCAAATTAAAGAGGAACAGGAGGAACTGTGGAGGGGTCAGGAGGAAGAGCAGCTTCAAGGACTGGAGGAGGCTGATATCACCAAGTTCCCATTCACTCCTGTCCCTGTGAATCCAAAGACTGAAAACCAGACTGGACACTGTGTTGATCCTGAGACTGATGAATAATGTTTGTGCCTTTAAGCCCAAGCAAAATCTCTCAAGTATCAAACAAAATCTTTAGGTATCTTTATTTAGATAGAATACATTATATTGTGTGTTAGGAAAAAGCACACTTATTTTAAATATGTTTTTAGATAAGATAATTTTATTAGTAATGTCTGTCATATAATCAAGAAATCAGACAGATGTAACCACTCAATATTTTATAGGGTCCACACATATATTCACTTCTTTCTACGTAACGTATGTTTAGCAAGCTTCCCTATTATTGCTGTCTCACAGAACGATCTAATAATAATGAAATGCTTTCCTTCAGAATGAGATCTTCATCCTTTGACACCTGTTGTGTATTTTTCAAAGAATGAGTGCTCAAGGTCCTTGTTTTACAAAATTAATATTAAATATACAGATTGGATGCTCTATATGTAATAAATATTTATAAAATGAAATATCCAAATTTATTGTGCAAAGCTTGTTCTTTTCATGACTCAAATGTAGACTATACCAAAATGTGTTTATGCACACTCTTCATTCATTGGACCAGAGTTGTGTGTAACCAACTACTGAAAAAGGAAATTGCAGAAAAACTGGTGCTCACCTGTCCCTCCAGTAAAACGTGATTATGCGATCACATAACTCAATGCATAATCAGCCAAAGTCTGCATATTCATGCGGGGATCGCATTTTTTAAAAATACACCGCATTTTGCCACATAAATTGCCGATTTCCACGAAAAATAAAGCGGGGCTTGCATGATTTCATAAAATACAAAAAAATCACATATATATTAGTAGAAAGTTGAAAAATGTTGCGTTTACTTCACATAAGAGCAGCCATTTTCTCCTGTTGCCATGGGAACGTTATGAAGTGACGTAGTTACGCGGCAAGACAAACAGTCTCTTTTTCATCAAACCGCAACTTTTGCAAGTTCCCGCATTTTCCATCACATTTTTAAAGAAAACGTGCAGAAAAGTCAGGATTTTTCTGGGAAGGACTGAGCTGTGGTCTTCTCAGAGTGCGTACTCCCTGAGGGACGTGGTAACAATGAACCATTGGCTTGTTTGGCCTGATAGATAAACTGCATTGGCCAATCAGCTCGTGTAGTGTCATTTTGAATGGCAAACGTGTTTTATGTCAGATTGTTGTGTCTTATGCAGAGAATCGTGTTCAGTGCATTTAAAAAGTGTCATTTTGAATTGAAAAATGTGTGCAAAGCAGAAAATGTGTTTAGACTTTTGGAGACTTGAGAAGAGGTTTTGCTCTCTGTGTGTCACTTTAATTAACTGAGCTCTGCATGTCAATCTAGTGTGTTAGTGTAGCGGGTGTGTACTCTGTTGCGTTGTGTTTACAGACAAAGCTCTTTGTTGACTATCACAGCTATCACAGCTAGGCTAACCAGACTAGCAAGCTAGCACAACGTGGTGAGCGTTTTCATTTAAGCTAAAACAAAAGAAACCAAACAAAATGGATCTCTTATATAAAATGTGAGACCTCCGGTGTGGATATGCTACATGCATACTAACATATTATCACAATTAACACATGTACCTAACTACTGTCTCCACATTTAAGAGTAGGCTTAAGACTTTACTCTTTGATGAAGCTTATAGTTAGAGCTGGCCCAGGAGAGTCCTGAACCATCCCTTAGTTATGCCGCTATAGGCCTAGACTGCTGGGGGACTTCCCATAATGCACTGAGCACCTCTCTCTTCCTCATTCTCTCCATCTGTATGCAACCTCATTCCATTAATGCATGTTACTAACTCGACTTCTTCCCTTTCCCGGAGTCTTGCCCACTCCTCTCTCCTCCTATCGTTTCCTGCAGGTGTTTCTGGCTCTGGATCTGTGGTTGGAGTCACCTGCTAACTCCATGTTCTTGCTCCACACCCTCTGCTACAATTCTCCATCTCTCTCTCTCTCTCTCTCTCTCTCACCCCCAACCGGCGAGGCAGATGACCGCCCACCCGGACCGCTAACGTTAGACCCAGCCCGCTGTTCAACTTTTTCTCTGTAACTGATGCAGCAGAACCAGCCAGCCGGCCGCTGTTAGTTGGCTAACGGTAGCTTGCTAACTCCACCCTAACATTACCTGTTGCAATATTATGAATCCCACTATGGCCACGCCAAGAAGGCGGGTCTTGGCGTGGCCATAGTGGGATTCACAATTGCTTTCCTTAATGTTCAACTTCAGACAAACAACTAAATCAGATGAAATTACACTGCAAGACCAAAACTTGTATCTTCTGTTTGACACATTAAAAGGAAAGGGAAACAAACTACTATCATCTTTAATTTGGTTCATTGTTTTTCTTTGAGCTCTGAAAATGTAATAAAGTATTTCTTTCTTCAAGTGTTTTTTAATTATTTATATTCCTGTGTGATTTTCAGAGGAAATCTGGAATATTTCCAGACTTTTATTTTGAAGCTCAGCAACTGATCGGCACCGGAAGCTGTAGTCCTGACCGCGGCTGACTTCCCCCTGTGACCAAGATGGCGTCTCTTAGAAAGGAGTGTTAGCAGAGGGTCTTTGTTGTGCTGAGAAAGAGGTAAAATGTGTAAAGTCCAGATGCTGAGAGCGTTGGTGGAGCAGCGACTAACTGCGGCTGCTGAAGAGATATTTGGGCTGTTTGAAAGAACGATAGCAGAGTACGAGGAGGAACTTTGTCGTTCAAAAGAGGAGAACGAGCGACAACGGGAACTACTGGACGCTGTTTTCAACCCTCAGCTCCGGTTACACAGAGCAGGTTAGTTCATTAAACCTTCAGTTGGTCTTTCTCTCCTTCCTGTGCTCTCTTCTCTCAGCGACCAGATGACGATAGGACGGATGGAAATAAGCATTTATTCATAACATCTGTTGGAATCTTCGCTCTTTAACAGGCCGTCGCCAACCCACCAGACTCCATGTAAATAATCACTACTTTTATCATCGTAGAACACACTTCATTCAAAGGGGACAGAAACTAAATAAAACTACCAAAAGCCGTCTTGCTTCATCTTTCCACTGTTCCAACAATCACCACTCTGGTCTGGTTGGAATTAACTCTTAATTCACCCATTTACATGTGGAGATATGCTGCTCTATACACGCTAAAAGTAGTGATTATTTACATGGAGTCTGGTGGAGATATGCTGCTCTATACACACTAAAAGTAGTGATTATTTACATGGAGTCTGGTGGAGATATGCGGCTCTATACATGCTAAAAGTAGTGATTATTTACATGGAGTCTGGTGGAGATATGCTGCTCTATACACACTAAAAGTAGTGATTATTTACATGGAGTCTGGTGGAGATATGCGGCTCTATACATGCTAAAAGTAGTGATTATTTACATGGAGTCTGGTGGAGATATGCGGCTCTATACATGCTAAAAGTAGTGATTATTTACATGGAGTCTGGTGGGTTTGGTGATGGTGATTTTGGAAGGCTGTTTTCTAGCAAACAAACGTGAACAGTGACGTTCCTTTTTAGCAAGTTTGCTTTATTTGCAATCTGTTATCAAAAATGCAGCATTCACACAGCAAAACGCACAAATAGTAATATATGTACATACATTACATTTTCCTGTGCAAATGCCGTTCTGCACGTTTGATGCAGGGACAGTGGACTAAGATTACATATACAATTATTAATTATTATTAATAGAAATTAATCGCTTGTTACATTAAGAAGCTTGTGGACATAGTAGCAGTTTTTACAGGCACAGTTTTATTTAACACCAAAGTTAGCAGCGCAGCCAGGGGGGAAAGCCCCTAAAATGGGGGGAGCATGTAGTCCTGGTTTTCCTACATGTGTTTCCCTGTTTCCTGTTTACTGCAGATGTTCAGCAGCTGTTGGTGGTTAAAGAAGAGGTTCCCACTGAGCAGCAGGAGTGTAGCTCCAGTGTGGACCAGCAGGAGCCAGAGTCCCCCCCACACATTAAACAGGAACAGGAGGAACCGTGGAGCAGTCAGGCAGGAGAGCCGCTTCAAGGGTCAGAGGAGGCTGATATCACCAAGTTCCCATTTACTCCTGTCCCTGTGAAGAGTGAAGATGATGAAGAGAAAGGTAGGAACAATGTTGACGTATTTATTTAACGGGTCGCTGGTTCAAGTCCCTGTACGGACCAAAGTATGGAGTGTGGATTGGTAGCTGGAGAGATGTCACTTCACCTCCTGGGCCCTACCAGGTGCTCTTGAGCAAGGAACCTTACCCCCCACCGCTCAGGGCGCTGGTCCAGCACTGGCAGCCCCCCCCACTCTGACATCTCTCCATTTGTGCATGAATAGGTGTGTACATAATAATGTGTGCATTTCAGGCCTGTATGTAGTGATTACTAACAAAACAGAGTGTAAATTGTAATTTCCCCACTGGGGATCAATGAACAGTGTAAATTATAAATTAAAAGAAATGCCAATAAACCCGAGCATGTTGTTCTCCCATCCTGGAACGCTGTATGGACTCGCCACAGCGGTGGTGGAGGAAGGTCTGGCTAAATGCGACATGTTGGATGATATGAATAAGTTGAGTAATAAGCTGGGGTCCAATTTTGATTTTAATGGAAATTTGTCTGATTTGTTCAGTCAAATTTTATCAAAGGACAGGAAACTGAATTCTGCAAAAGTATCTAAAATATGAGGTACTGAAGTGGCAGTTTTGTTTAAAAATAACAAAATGTCATCAGCTTTAAGTCTGGGACGATTCGACATAATTGGTTTCAAAAATACGTTGATTTGCATAACTTGGGTCGAAAAATGGCAGCCCCCCCATAAAGGCCCTGACACACCAAGGCAATGGCTGGGTGGTGGGGCGGACGACTGTGGTGTCGCTTCACGCCAGCACTCGACGGTGGTCGTCTTGGCCAAAATAAAACACTTGTAACATACCGATGAGATTACAGCCGACGGCCAAGTACAACGTACGTTCTGCGCACGCAGTAAAAAAAAAAAACAGATAAAATTGCTATGATATCCACAACAAACAATGTTTGCTAGAGCAGCATGTAGCGCATACTCTGGTCGCTCTGGTTCACTGTAAGACAGCGGTAACCGGGAGATAACCAGACTGTGCCTCTCCCGTTCTGTCAGCTGTTCTCTCAACAAAGAAGTCTCCCTATGTGGGAGCAAAGTGGAATGACCGAACTGCTGGCTGCTTTTACATTACATCAAATGTATGTGTCATATCCGCTGCGCCATCACAATCCATGTTAGCTAATATTAGCTTGCTAATTTCACCCACTGGTTACAGAAAATTAGTCTAACAAATTTTTCACTTATCTGGCGATAGCAATGAGCTTTTCTTCCATTTGACAGAAACGTGTGAATTAAGAGAGAGAGAGAGATCTATTACTTTAAACATCACAATATAGGATATTAGTTTTTATTAACGTTAGTTTATTTTGTAATATGTAGGTATTTACATTGGGGAGTTTACTCCCCGGAGTCCTTATGTTTTCTTTTCGCTCAGCATATTTCCTTGGATTAGGATGGCAACAAGATCTTGGTTGCAGCTGTCGCCGTGGTCCTGCTGCACCCCCGGCTACACCCTGCTACGCTCTGCGACGCTCTGCAGTGTCCTTCTGCGTTCTGCTGAACCCTGCTACATCCTCTACTTCCACCTATGCTCTGCTATGCCACTCTACACCCTGTAACCCCCTACAGTGCCCTGCTATAACATGAACTACTATCCATTGGCTTTATTGTGACTATTATTACCACTGTGCATCACACCCCCAACCGGCCACGTCAGACTCCGCCTACCAAGAACCTGGGTCTGTCCCAGGTTTCTTCCTAAAAGGGAGTTTTTCCTCGCCACCGTCACGCTATTTGCTTGCTCTTGGAGGAATCACTGGAATTGTTGGGGCTTTGTAAATTATAGAGTGTGGTCTAGACCTACTCTGTGTATAAAGTGTATATAACTTTTGTAATGATTTGAAAATAAAATTGAATTGAATTAGGGCTGTCAAAGTCGGCAAAAAATGTTTAAATATTCCATAATACATTTTAATTTCTTTTCTGCAATTCATCTCAGATCTGCTGATTGGCTCAGTGTTGCAATGCTCATTTTTATACAGAATTTAGGTTACAGTCTGCTTTCAATGACCTCTAGACCTTAATTTTAAATCATGTTCTCACCTCGGTTATGGAAATGTGAGGGCTTGTGATTATTCCTAAATGGCGGCAAGTTGTTGAATGATGCAGTTGTCTTGGTTAAGTCTGATGTCCCAGTTTTCCTCAATTTGTGTTTCCTTCAGATGTGCAGCAGCTGTTGGTGGTTAAAGAAGAGGTTCCCCCTGAGCAGCAGAAGTGTAGCTCTAGTGTGGACCAGCAGGAACCAGAGGCCCCCCCACACATTAAAGAGGAACAGGAGGAACTATGGAGCAGTCAGGAGGGAGAGCAGCTTCAAGGGCTGGAGGAGGCTGATATCACCAAGTTCCCATTCACTCCTGTCCCTGTGAAGAGTGAAGATGATGAAGAGGAAGCTCAGTCCTCACAGCTTCATCAAAAACAGACAAAGACAAACACATGGAAACAGAAAAATGATGAAGAAGACTGTGAAGGACCAGATCCAGCCAGGAACTCACATCCACTTTTACAACCAGAGACTGAAGACCAGACGGGAGACTCTTCTGAACCTGACACTGATGACAGTGCTGATTGGAAGGAGACCAGAGAACCTCAGTCAGCTTTAAACTCTCGGAAACATGATTCAAGATGTAAGAAAACATTCAGCTGCTCTGAGTGTGGGAAACGATTTGGCTTCAAGACAACTCTTAAAAGACACATGAGAACTCACACAGGAGAGAAACCTTTTACCTGCCCTGATTGTGGGAGAAGATTTGGTCGGATGACGCATCTGAAGACGCACATGATAACTCACACTGGTGAGAAGCCTTTTAGCTGCTCTGAGTGTGATAAAGCCTTCTCTGATAGTCATCACCTAAAGAGACACATGATGACTCACACAGGAGAAAAACCTTTTAGCTGCTCAGTCTGTAAGAAATCTTTTACACAGAGTGGATATATACAAAAACACATGAGAACTCACACAGGAGAGAAACCTTTTAGCTGCTCTGTTTGTGGCAAAGCTTTGACTGATAGGGGAACACTGAAGAACCACATGATGACTCACACAGGAGAAAAACCTTTTAGCTGCTCAGTTTGTAGTAAATCGTTTACACTGAGAGGAGATTTACGGTCACATATGAGAACTCACACAGGAG